>JAVIWB010000247.1:0-14701 GCA_031893035.1 Dermolepida albohirtum | reverse complement strand
ATATTAATTGGCCAATAAGAACCCGGTATAAAGGATATATCTCACACACTACATTGAATCGGCCTGAGAAATCCAGTTTAACTAAGCACGTGTTAGAAAATAACACAGATCTGCAAAAAATACTTTTTAAAAATTTTTTTAACTTTACTCCTTTTTTTTGTGTGTTTTTTAGTGCTGTACCTAAAAACGAAGACCCTTTTTTTTCTATCGCGTAAATTTTCTCATAAAAAACAGGTGTTTTAGAAATCGTAAGCCAAATACAAAAAATTATGGGATGTATATTTTATTTTACATTTATTAAAATCATAAGCAACCAAACCTCTTTTATAAAAACAACACAAAATTAATAAAACTGAATGATCTTTTTGTTTAATAGTTTTTGAAGCCTTGCACGTTACAGGAACAAAAATAACAGTCATCACTGTGATTTTTAGGTTCCCTCCACACAATGGGAACAGCAAAACGATTGTTTTTTGCCTTGATTCCACCGCCTCAATTCTTCAGCACAAATTGAACATACTTTGTGGGGTGCCCTAGGTTCATCTTGATGGCCTAACTTCATCCCAAGGTAAGCGAAGTAAACTTTTTTAACGAAATCGGAAATATTTCTTTGTTGCTTTTTTTACAATATAAATAAAATTTGTTACTAAACTGTGCGTGATGGAATTTTTTTATTCATTTTTCAGTGATTGGCGTACAAAAAACTATAAAAATCACTGATTATATTTTAAACAACGTCCCATACCATATTCTGGCCTCTATGCGTTTTTGGAAGACACAAGCGTTAAAAAGGTCCATAAGCGATTGCGTTGCCGTACCTTAATACAAGTGTTAGTTTTTAAGACTATGAAATATTGACTTGCAGGTGTGTTCTGAACGTCGATGTGTGTTTTAGTTTTAATATTAATAATAATAACCTTTATTTCCGACAGGCTTGTAGCCCAATAACGGGAAATTACAAATTATCTAACTGAATTTAGACTTATGTGCTGCAGATATAATAAAATTTAAAGCTAATTCAAACTAAAGTTAATCAGAAAAGCGAACTGAAACAAAAATTATTAAAAATACATATGCAGTATACATGCTAAGCAAATAAGTCATGAAATTCGTTGACACTTTTACTCAAAATGTAGACCCGTGTTCTCCTGAGAGCATCAGTCTGTCACAAAGGTCACATTGCACCTAGAGTTCAAACGGTGCACTAAAAAACACAAACGATGCAGTAACGAAGGACAGTCAACACTATTACCAAGTATGCCATGCAACATCCTACCACAAAGCTCCGTCCTCCTGACATGCAACGAGGACATATTATGCTCAAGAAACAACTCCTCTTGCGACACACCTCTCAGTGGGTAAGCACCACTAATGTTGAAGGTAAGGAATTTTGAAAACCTTCGATGAATGCTCCCCAGCTTCAAGCACTCACAAGCATATATCAGAGACCAGACCAGTGATGCATACTCCAGTTTGCTAACACCGTAAGCATAGTATAGAGACTTTAATAAAACAGCAGGGTCACAGAAATATTTGGAGGTGCGGACTACAAACCCCAGCGATTTGCAGGCTTCTGAGAACGCACTGATCCGTGGCCGAAAGGTAAGACGAGAGTCGAAAATTACTCCAAGATCCCTAAATTCACTCACTCTCCCCAAACTATCATCCCCGATATGGTACACGGATTCAAAAAGCAAAGTTGACCATGAGATATGGCATTTGTCAATGTTTAATCTGAATCCATACCGTCTACACCACCCCTCCAGGAAGCTCAAATTCCGCTGTAGGTCATCAGCATCCTCAGGGGAACGAATTTCGGAAAAAATGTTTTGGCGAAAGTGTGTGGAATTTTTCGATGCATGCATTACCGCGAATGACAATGTGATTAATAAGCTACTGATGATGGCAACTTAGTTGTTTAAATACATATACGGAGTACGAACATTAATGTGGTAAACATTTTTTTTACTTTTTTTTTGATTAATTCTACGAACCGCCGTCTTCAACAATATTTACTTAAATTGTATGTGTATGTGTAAAAAACAGTTGGCGCAAAATTAATGTCATAATTTAAATTGGCTGCCATTTTTTGCAGATGAATATTTTTTTAATAGATGGCACCACTAAGAATTACTATTTTAAAAAAGTTCGGTTTTCTTTGCGACAGACTGTGTAGAACACAACTGCACTACATACATATGTTGTTACCGGGAACCATATTTAACGGCGTAAGAGCTTTAAGAGCTAAACAAATTGAAATGTTGAATCGATTAATATTTGAAACATATTCGATTGTACTTTACAGCTTGACTGTATATTTCTATAAAAAGACGCAATAATTAAACAGCAAAAGTATTTCAACTAACCGCGCTTTTTTTAACATCCTTTCGTCATTTCAGAATCTTTAATTGGAAACGCAATATACCCCACATTTTCCAATCACCCTATATTAAAAAAAAATTGCAACTTCGATTTCCAGAAAACCAATATCAGACTTCCCTTATTGAACTACCGTTTGCCCTTGTCAAAGAGATTGGGGCGACAGACAGAGGTAAAAGGGAGTTCTAAGAGATGTTGATTGGCAATTTATTTGCCCTGCAGGCGTTTGATTCTGCTCAACTAGTGTTTCCCACTTGTTACAGTCTCTTATGGCAAAACATTCTTTTCGTTACTGGAAATAATTGAATTAATTACATATTAAACATATATCATATATATTGGGTCTGGGAAAAAGTTCGTGGCGTTTTTCCAAATAGATGGCATTGGTTGCCGATAACTAAAGAACAACAAGTCACAGCGACACCACCGACGGCTCGTTTTTTAGATGACCTTCCGAACGTTAGTTTGAGCGTAGAAACATTGTAATCGGTGCAGTGGTTGGAAAGTTATTCGCACTTGAAAATGGAGAAGAATAATGAGAAATTTCGCTATATTCTGCAATATTATTATGATAAGGGGAGAACGCTGCGCAGGCTTGTGATAAAATTTGTGCTGTGTACGGTGAAGGTACTTTATCGAAATCTGTTGCGCGGAAATGGTTCGCTCGCTTTCGTTCTGGAAATTTCAATGTGAAAGATGAGTCACGCTCCGGTCGTCCAATCACTGAAAAATCTGATGAAATTCTTGAAAAAGTCCAACAAGATAAGCATATCAGCAGTGTAGATATTGGCATGGAGCTAGGCATTGACCACAAAACTGTTTTGAACCATTTACACAAAGCTGGTTACAAAAAAAGCTTGACGTATGGGTTCCTCATGAGTTGAGCGTGAAAAACATGATGGACCGAATTAACATCTGCGATGCGCTGCTGAAACGGAATGAAATCGAGCCGTTTCTGAAACGTTTAATAACCGGAGATGAAAAATGGATTACGTACGATAATCGGAAGCGTAAAAGATCGTGGATAAAGGATGGTGAGCCGTCACAAGCGTTCGCTAAGCCAACATTGACGCCAAAAAAAGTGATGCTGTGTGTATGGTGGGACTGGAGGGGAATCGTCCACTACGAGCTACTTCCAACTGGTCAGACGATTGATTCTCAACTCTACTGTGCACAACTAGAGAGATTACGCCAGGCGATTGAAAGAAAACGGCCCGAATTGATTAATAGGAAAGGTGTTGTCTTCCATCATGACAACGCCCGACCACACACTTCTTTGATGACCTGTCAAAAATTGAGAGAGTTTGGTTGGGAAGTTTTGATGCACCCACCTTACAGTCCGGATATAGCACCCTCTGACTATCATCTGTTTCGATCTCTGCAGAACTCTCTCAATGGAATTAAGTTGGTTTCAAAAGAAGCCTGTGAAAACTACTTGATTCAGTTTTTCGACCAGAAACCACAGAAGTTTTTCACCGATGGGATCATGGATCTACCAAAAAAATGGCGAAACATTATCGATAATAATGGAGCATATTCGGTTTAAATGAATTCGTCCACGCGCCATGCGGGGACCAGTTGAATTTTACTGAAAAAACGCCACGAACTTTTTCCCAGACCCAATATTTTATTATTTACGAATGTAATATATAACGGGTGGCGCAAAAGTAATGTCGTAACTTGAAATGGCTGCCATTTTGTTATAAATGAAAGAAAAAGAGCTGCGTTTTCACAAAAATTTATTTGAAAGTGTAAAATTGATGACATTAATTGGTAAAAATTATATCGCTCAAATGGCCACCTCCCGAGTTGATGCATAATCGCGCTCGTTTCACAGCATTTTGAATTGTTGCTCGAAAAACATCTGGCTCCAAATTGCTGATTTCTTCTTCAATGTTAGCTTTCAAGACTTACAAGGTTCGTGGTTTGTTGTGGTGAACTTGAGATTTAAAAAAGCCCCAGAGGAAGAAGTCTGGTGCTTTTAGATCTGACCATCTGGACGGCCAGTTCAAATCTCCAAAACGGGAGATCTCTCGACCTGGAAATTGGTGTCTCAAAATCTCCATCGTTGCCCGAGCTGTGTGAGCGGTTGCTCCGTCTTGTTGAAACCAATAATAACTGAGCCCAATGCATCAACTTGCGGCAAAAAAACTCGTTTAGCATCTGCCTGTAACGTTCACCATTTACGGTTACGGTAGTGCCATTGGCGTCTTCAAAAAAATAAGAGCCAATCACTTTTTCACGGCAAATGCTGCACCAAAAAGTCACTTCGAGGGGATGCAATGGCTTTTCATGCATTTCATGTGGATTCTTTGTGCCCCAGAAATACAAATTTTGTTTGTTAACATAACCACTTAAGTGTAAATGGGCTTCGTCGCTCATTATGATTTTTGATACGAAATGATTCTCTTCTTGCACCAAGTTTAACAGAGTGTGGCTGTAAGTTAACCTTTTCTAACGGTCAGCAGGCAGCAATTCGTGAATAGTTTGCACTTTGTAGGGGAACATTTTCAAATCTTTCACCAAAATTCGTCGGACTGAACGTCTGCTGGTGCCTGATTGTGTGCATCGTCGTCTCGTAGTTGTTTGTGCATTCTCTCTGACATCATCGGCAACAGCAGCGATGTTATCGGTCGAATGAGCAATACAAGGTCGGTCACCTCTTGCGACATCTGTAGTGGACTCAGCTTGCCCGAGGCGCTCAGCCAAACGCTTAATTGTTCGAGCACATGGAACACGACGACGAGGAAAACGACGACGAAATTCACGCTGCGCTAAAATAACACACTAAAAATTTGTGAAATAATCTGTAACAATAATTCCACGTTCTTGAGGTGTGTATCGTTCCATGACTTATTGACAAGTAATTCTCTATATATCTACATCATAAGTTACCAGCAGTTACTCCTGGAGCGTATTTAAAAGAGGTTCCTCAAATACTTATCCTACAGGATTGATGGTTATTATCCTGTTCTTGGTTCGGCGTATAAGGGTCTGCTTGCTAGGCACAATTTTGATTTTCTTGCTATACGCAGGGACAAAGCTAGGTTTTCTTTACAAATTAATAAATAATTTTATTGATTCCTCTGTGCTGTTGTCCCAGGTTGATTTCTTTGTGCCTAGTTTTGACACTAGATCATCGGCAACTTTTTCAATAGCTCGGGCAAGAACCAATGTTCTCTACAAGGCTCCATTAGTACATATGTCCAGAAATGCCAATGCATTATACAAGGATCCCTTTCGCTAATTTGTTAGTGCAGTTTTGTTTACTATTTTTTTATTTTTCATTATTATAAGTGTATATATATATATATATATATATAATTAGCTAAAAGTGCTTTGGTCGACCGTTTTAGCCAAAATTATTAAACTGTCAAATGTCTACTGAAAATGTATTTATTATACCAATACAATAGTGTAAAATAAACATAAAATAGTTACATCTTTCTTATATACAAACTTTATCATTAATTATTATTAAATTTTGCTCTCATCAATGTGCCCACCTTTATTTTTGATAATTGCAGCACATAACGGAGGCATCCTTTCAATTAATTTTTGCGTGTATCTTCTGTAATGTGTGCCCAGGCTTCTTGAAGTTGTTCCCACAGTACAGTGGTGGATGATAGAGCACGTTCTCGAACCTTCCGGTCCAATTCTTCCCAAAGAAGCTCTATTGGGTTCAGATCAGGACTTTGAGCTGGCCATACCATTATAGAGATTTGCCCTTGCTCTTCTAGTTGACGCAAGTAATCGCCACATAATCTAGAAGTGTGTTTCGGATCGTTGTCCTGTTGAAATACAAAGTCTTCGCCAAGAATCCATAGTCCTGAAGGAACAGCGTTATTTTCTAAAATTTCCTTGTAGCCTTCTTTTCTTAGGATTCCCTCAATTTTGACGAGATCGCCTACAGATCTTCCACCAAAACACCCCCAAATCATTACTGAACCTCCTCCATGTTTTACGGTAGGCGCAATACATTCTGGCAGTACTCTTTCTCCTGTGGATCTTCTTACGAATATTCGCCTTTTACTACCGAAAAGTTCAAACTTCGATTCGTCTGTCCGCAACACATTATTCCACTGATCAATCGTCCAATTCTTATGTTCTTTAGCCCAATGTAGTCGTTTTAACTTGTTTTGCTTTCGTAGTAGTGGTTTTCGCAGAGCAATTCTTCCGTATAAACCCGCTTGCCTTAACCTTCTCTGTACCGTGGACACACTAATTGGTTTAGCACGTGCTCTATTCATTTCAGCAGCAATTTCTGGTGCTGTTTTTCGTCTATCGTGTCTACTTATCCGTACTAGATGCCGATCATATGCAGATGTCGTCGCTTTGCGTCGTCCAGATCTTCTTTTGTTGGAAAATGTACCACTTTCTTCAAATTTTTTAACGTTATAATCGACGGTTCTGCGATTTAATCGTAATTCTTTTGCAATTTCGCGATTACTTTGACCCGTACGATGATAAGCAATTATCATAGCACGCACTTCAACAGATAATTCCTTCGTCTTCGGCATTGCATTAAAATATTCACAATAACTCTCTATTTCACTGTTTTCGCAACAAAAGATGAACGATGACTGACATAAAATTTATTTTCCTTTTTGAATAACACATCCTAATATTGTAATTAGTTAGAACAATAACACAATATTGGTAATACCTTTCGGAAATGCAGGTAAAACTGTTAATACTGTAGGGATTAGCCTATATAATATTTATGATATTTTTCCAATTTATGACACCTTTACGATATATCATAAACAATTTAAGATTTTCGTAGTAATTCATATGGAATTACTTCCACTAATAATATTGTTGAATAATTATATTACAGATTTTTCGAAAGATAATCCGTATTTCAGGGAACACATAAAATTAGGGTGGGCAAATAAATATGACCGGTAGTGTATATATTTTGAATTCTTATTTTTATTTGTAGTATGATATTTTAACTGTACCTATTTTTGTTTCAATTTTAATTCTTTTCTTATGAGCATTATGTCCTGCAAATGGTTTATGTAACTGATGGGCATTAAAGATATTATTATTATTATTATTACAAATGTCAAAACACAGTGACATTTGGCGCCATCTGCAAAAATGGCAGCCAATTCAAGTTATAACATTTCTTTTGCGCAATCTGTTTTATTTAGTTTTGTATGTAAGCTTGTAACATTGCTCTGCCGATCATATCATGGGACACCCGGTATATCGGCAAATACTCTGCAAGATATTTTCCAAAAAGAAAAACTGAAACATGAAGACTTCCGTTAATATTTAACACTTGTTTTACTTTACTGAGAATTTTTTCATGTTTTTTCGTGAATTTTTAGATGCGTTTTTTTTGGAAAAAAGAATTTATTCATTAACTAGGATATCTAATAGCAAATACTCAAAGAGACATAAAAAATAGCTTGCATTAATTTCGTCTGTAATAATTTGAAACTTTTCATGCTGAACATGCAATTTAGAACATAACATAATGAACTATTATTTCAATTCAGTTACCGAGAGCAGAATTTTGTCACCTATTCAGTGTTTATTTCATTAAAAAATGCCCAAGCGAATTAATTAATGTAATTTACCGCGGGTTAATTTCATTTCGAAATAAATTTAAACTTCTTGTTTTACGTGATATCATTAATATCGTGATGTATGTATATAAAGCACGGCGAATACGTTGATGCTTCGCAGAATAGTAATTTGCAATCACTGTGCCAGCCATATACTCGCAATTGGATTTCTGTTCCCTCCTCTCTATTCGGAAATCACACAGCGACATATATAATGATATTACCGATAAATTAGAGCTTAATTGGATGCTGTTTCGACCGCGGCGATATTGTTATTAGAATTGTTAGTATTCTATAAAGTGAATTAAAATTATTTTTGTTGTAATTTTTATTCTTGGTTTGCTGTGTGATAATATAAGGTTTTCCAATAGCGATGATATGATTTTGAAGTGACATTTCAGCCATTTATAATATGTCATTTGTTTTTCATTGTATTCAGTAGTGTTTACAATTTCATCATGGAGAGATATACGCAAGAACAACGTTTACAAATTATTCAGTTTTATTATCAAAATAATCGTTCTCCAATTGCAAGTTTTCGTGCGCTTTTGCCATTTTATGATCGTAATAATCGTCCAAGTGTGCTCGCTATTCGTCGAATTGTTAAAAATTTTGAGGTTACATTTTCTTTACATAATTTTCAAGTGCCAGTAAGACAAAGAACCGCTCGAAGTAATGCAAATATTGCTGTCGTTCAGGCAAATGTTACTGAAGACCGTAATTTGTCGATTCCAAGACGTTCTCAACAATTGCGACTGTCTCAAACCACAACCTGGCGGATTTTGAGAAAGGATTTGGGTTTGCATCCTTATAAAATTGTTCTCACTCAAGAACTGAAGCCATTGGACCACCGTAAACGTCGTGAATTTGCTGATTTTGCCTTGGAACAACTTGAAAACGATAACGATTTTTTTAAGAAAATCATCTTCTCTGACGAGGCTCACTTTCATCTGGATGGTGTGGTAAATAAACAAAACCGTCGATTCTGGTGCGAAGAAAATCCACAAATTATTTATGAAAAACCATTACATTCACCTAAATTGACAGTTTGGTGTGGTTTTTGGTATGGTGGAATCATCGGTCCGTACTTCTTTCAAAATGAAGCTGGTAACACCGTTACTGTCAATGAAGAGCGGTATAGATTGATGATAACCAACTTTTTATGGCCTACATTGGAAGATGTTGATCTTGACAACATTTGGTTCCAACAAGACGGGGCTATGTGCCACACAGCAAATGCAACAATAGAATTATTGCGAGAAAAGGTTGGAGATTGGATTATTTCAAGAAATTGTGATATTGAATGGCCTCCAAGAAGTTGTGATTTAACACCATTAAACTATTTCTTGTGGGGTTATTTGAAGTCATTGGTCTATCGAAATAAACCAGACTCTCTTCAAGCTTTACAAGTCAATATTGAATTCATGACATACGACTAGATTTAGTGGAAAAAGGTGCCCGAAAATTAGGTTCATCGAATTCGTTCCTGTAGAAGAAGTCATGGAGGCCATTTATTTAGAACTTAATGGTATCGATTGTACTTCACATTAAATAAAAAACTTTTGAATTTTCTTAACTATAAGTGTGTTTTTTTTTAAAGAAATCATATCACTCTTATTAGAAAACCTGTTAATAATAATAACAATAATAAAAATAATAATTTCTTGGAATACAAATGAATATTAGACACTTCATAATTAGAGTTGAGATATTTTTCCTGTGGGTCAGGATTGTAACAAAGCCAGTTGTTTTATATATAACGCACCTACATTATTCACAGCTATGGCTACGTAGCACAAAATAGATAAGACTGAGAAAATATCTGCAGCATTACGTAAGTTTCCATATTTGTCTGAGACATCAACATACGCCATGCTGAAAACATGTTTTTATTCTTAGAAAAAGACCGTTCGACATCTACGGATGTAATATACGCATAATTAAGCTAATCGTTAGAAGTAGATAATGGATTTATACACGTACCGTCACAAATTTGTTTTAGACTGGGAAAATCTAAATATTTATTTATAACTATCTCGAACTGTTCTACAACACGTATATTTTTTATGTCACTTATAGCACATAGCAGTCAATGTACATCGTTCACAATTTGCGTTGACTATGCTAACGAGAACTCGGTGTTTTGAAATTTTTCTGTTGAGTCAAGCAAACTGGTTAGGTTTCAATCGAAGAACTATGAATTTTATTTGTTGGAAATTCTTACGATAATAGAAAGCTGCTTTGGACCATGTTTCTGATCGTGTGAGAATTGCTTTAGTGGTTCAGGAATACAGGGGCACCGTTTGTGGAATTCTCGAATTCGTTTGGGAGATTGCAAAAACATTCTTTTAGTTTTTGAAATTAATGCATCCACCTTTGGAAAACATCGTCGAATACTTTGTGCTACAAGATAGCATGAAGCATAAACGTAACACGTCACATGTAGAAGTCCCTCACATTCGTCTCTGAGAGAACGGCTTACACTACACATTGTCGCTGCACAAACATCAATAGCTAGTCAGTTGAAAGTTGAAATTTTTTTAGCGTATCTTCGTCGCTTTAACAGGATCTAGAACACGCACTATAATATTCAAAATATAACGTTTTTTTTCGATCTGTTGTTTCGTCGACACATAACTAAAGCTGTTTATGTTTTGCTACAGCTTTGATTATGTTTTTGATGTTGTTACGAATAATTGGCAAATGGCCCTGCAGCACTCTCCGTGATGACAATTTTGAGTCGGAAATATATTTATTCCGGAAGTCATGAAACGGTTGCTTATCGAGTAGATGAAGTATCAAATCACAGGTGATCATCATGAACAGTAAATCAAACATAGATTGCGTTTCTGGCAGAACGTCATTTTTCTAATTTTGATGTTGTACACTTTACAATATATTTTAGGGTCATTATAATATGAATCGGGAAATTCATCAATAAATTCCCACTGCGTCATCCAAATGTCTCATTTTTCTCTTACGCACATCCGTCATACTTAATAATTATACGTTCGTCTTATATAAAGGTTCGTTCGGTACTAACTTATAATTCTACACTTCTTCTGTTTTATTACATTACATTGGTGTGGGTGCTGTGCACTCAGCACGAGCCTAGTCCGTGGGAAGATATCTCAACTCTGGTCATAATGTAGATTAATCAAAATAAAAAAATACTGATAGTATTCAAGATATAAAAAAAATTATTAAAAGTTTCACTACAACAGACACTAAAGATTAAATTTTTATGATCATGCGTAAATGAATAATAAGTAGCCTTTACATGGGTTGTCTTTTAAGTTTTGCATATAAAACTGGAACAAAATAGTAGAAAGCTTTTAAAGTCTTCATTGTTTTTCGAAATATTCTCCACAAAGATTAATGCACTTTTGCATGCGAATCTGCTCCTTCGTTTACAACAGTGAAATATTGGGTAGCAGAGTTTAAACAACGCCGTACGACCTGCCAAGGCGAGCATCGCAGTGGTTGACCGAATGAGATGACGACTCCAGAAATGGTGAAGAAAATCCACAAAGCCGTACTGGATGATCGTCGACTGAAAGTGCGCGAGCTAGCAGACATAGTGGGCATTCCAAAAAGTGCGGTACATCGCATATTATTATAAATTTGGACATGAGAAAGCTGTGTCCAAGATGGGTGCTGCGTTTGCTCATAATCGAGCGAAAACAGTGTTATGAAGATGTTTCAATTGAGTGTTTAGCGAAGTTTCGTAACAAAGTAGAATTTTTGCGCCGTTTCATAACCATGGATAAAACATGGGTCCATCACTTCACACCCGAGACAAAAGAACAATTAAAACAATGAACTCAAAAGGGAGAACCGGCTCCAACGAAGGCGAAGACCGCTTCATCTGCAGACAAGGTCATGGCATCGGTTTTTTGGGATGCGCGTGAAATAATTTTCATTGTCTATCTTGAGAAACGAAAAACTATCAACGGCGAGTATTATGCGAACTTATTGCAACGTTTGAGGGAAAAATCAAGCCAAAACGGCCGCATTTGGGTTAGATGAAGGTGTTGTTTCATCAAGACAATGCACCACCTCTCAAATCCGTTATTACAACGGCCAAAATTAATGGATTAGAGTTTGAATTGCTACCTCATGCACCCTATTCGCCCGATTTAGCCCCCTCGGATTATTTTCTGTTCCCAAACTTGAAAAAATGGCTTGGTGGTCAAAGATTTTCCAACGATGAAGAAGTGATGTCGGCAGTTGATGGTTATTTTTAGGAGCAAAACAGTTCTTATTATAAAAAGGGTATCGAAGTGTATAGAGCTGAAAGGAGATTATGTTGAAAAATAAATATATTTCTTAACAAAATTTTTGTGTTTCGGGTACGTCTGAGACCACCCTCGTATGTCTAAATTTCACACTATATTATATACGCAATCACAAATGGAATAGAACTTTTGAGAGTTCTGATTTTATAAAAAATCCGCTGAATCATCACTGGTGCAAATTTATCGTAGTGACAGATTCTCTTGCAATTTGAAACTGCAAAATTCTTTTCTTCATTTTCTTTCAACAGACTTTTGAATCCTCCCTCGTGTGTGCTGTGCGTTCGTAGCTTGCTATAAATAAAAATATTAATGAAGATACGATACTCAATCTGTTATCAGTATTAATTGATTTGATCTCCGTAATAAAATATTAACTGATACATTTTCGCTCTCAATAAAGTATTACAAAGTATTGACATTAAGAATAGAACTGAGTATAAAGTGTTAAACATAAACCAAACATTTATTGCCTGACAAAATTTACGCAATATTTACTATAGTTCAAAAATTATGCTAGAGACGAGATTTCATCACGTCAGGACATTTACTACCCATCATAAGTTGTTTATTGTATATACATATCTGATCAAATAAATTCACTGTAATGGCCATGGCACTCAATTAAAGTTTATTATTTTCCGGAACACTGGGGATTATTTTATGTGTTACACATACGTCCACGTAATTGTACAGTGTGTGTGTGTGAAGCTTACACTTTTTAAAGCAATAAAATATCATCGTCGTAACTGATAAAAGAGCAATCAAACGGGGGTGAAGTATTATAGTGTTGTAAATCAACGGCAACTATAATTTTATTTTTCCGTGCATGCGGCTTCGCTTCTATCAACCACTTGTGCTATTATTTATTAAATGTAGACAAGTGTTGAGATATAACAGGAATACGATTTAAAAGAGAGGAAAGTCGAACGACAATAGTTAAAGTGATGACTGCTGAAAAATGTTGGAAGTGGACGTTTTCGAATATTTTGATTAAGGCGTCTTTATTAATTTCTAGAAATTTGTGGTGTACGAGGGTGGTCCTAGAAGTGCCCGACCCAACAAAGAAAAAAATTTTGGAAAGAAATATGTATATTTATTTTTCAACATAATTTCCTTTTAGCTCTGTACACTTTTCCCAGCGATGTTCAATAAGTTCGATACCCTTTTCATAATAAGAACTGTCTTGCTCCTCATTAACTGTTGACATCACTTCTTCATCGTTGGAAAATCTTTGACCACCGAGCCATTTTTTCAAGTTTGGGAACGGAAAATAATCCGAGGGGGCTAAATCTGGCGAATAGGGTGCATGGGATAGTAATTCAAACTTTAATTCATTAATTTTGGCCATTGCAATAGCGGACTTGTGAGCTGGTGCAAAATCTTGATGAAACAACACTTTCTTCTTAGCCAAATGGGGCCGTTTTTGCTTGATTTCTTCTCTCGAACGTTGCAATAAGTTCGTATAATACTCGCCGTTGATAGTTCTTCTTTTTTCAAGAAAGTCAATGAAAATTATTCTACGCGCATCCCAAAAAACAGATGCCATGACCTTGCCTGCAGATGTAACGGTTTTCGCCTTCTTTGGAGCCGGTTCTTCCTTTTGAGCCCATTGTTTTGATTGTTCTTTCATCTCGTGCGTAAAGTGATGGACCCATGTTTCATCCGTGGTTATGAAACGGCGCAGAAATTCTGCTTTGTTGCTGTGAAACTTCGCTAAACACTCAATTGAAACATCTTCACGACACTGTTTTTTACTTGAGTGTAAGCAAACTCGGCACCCATTTTGAACACAGCTTTCTCATGTCAAAATATTTAGATAATATGCGATGTACCGCACTTTTTGAATTTCCTACTATGTCTGCTAGCTCGCGCACTTTCAGTTGACGATCATCCAGTACCGTTTTGTGGATTTTCTTCACCATTTCTGGAGTCGTCACCTCATTTAGTCGATCACTGCGATACTCGTCTGGGCAGCTTGTACGGCCTCCTTTAAACTCTGCTACCCAATATTTCACTATTGCAAACGAAGCAGCAGACTCACCCAGAGTAGAATCCAGTTCGGCTTTTATATCGGTTGGGTTGAGGCCTTTCAAATTAAAGTATTGTATCACGTAACGATGACCAATTTTCTCCACTTTTACAAATTCACTGAAAACTTTCAGTATTGATGGCTGCCAAACAAATACTAAACAACGTGGAGCCTTCGAATTTGAAACATATACTTTATAGATTATGTACTTTTTAATACAGTGATATATTTTAAACTACCGTCATCTCTAGGTCGGGCCGAGTACTTACGGGACCACCTTCGTACTTGATTTAAGCCATCCTAAAATTCAGTAACAATCGAAACAGCTCAATATTTGAAAGTAAAAATTTGGAAAAATCATTAAATTGTTTCATTTCTTTCATGTACGATATTACGTATCGTGCTTCGAATAAGTC
>JAVIWB010000246.1:0-14473 GCA_031893035.1 Dermolepida albohirtum | reverse complement strand
CTAAAAACCCCTTCAGTGTTCCAGAAATTGTTGAAGATTTGTGCAATAATATAAAGAACATAACTCTGATAATAGTGACCTGGACGAATGTGAAACTCCAAAATCTAGTTTATCTAGTATGAGTGAAGTGTGTGCAAAATTAAGAGACATACAAAATTATTTATTGTGCAATAACAATGGTGACATTTATATGGATGTTTCTAAAATTTTACTTACATGTGAAGCTGCAGTTTTTAAATGAGAGCTTAAAAAACAAAACAAATATTGAAACATACTTTAAAAAATCCTAATAAATTGTGTTTTCTCGTATGAATATATTGTAATAATATGTACATATAAATAATTTATTAGATGTCATATTATCTATGTATAATATGTAAATACATTAAAATTTTAGTTTTTCTTACACATATTTGTATTTATATACTATTTACTTTAATTAATAAAATAAAGAAAGCAAATCCTAAAATTAATTATGTATTTTATTTGTGAGATGAAAAACCTGTCAATTACGGACACCTTTATATAACGGCCAATATATTTGCTTTTTGGGTGGCCGTTATTGACAGGTTTTACTGTATATATATATATATATATATATATATATATATATATATATACATATCTATGTGTGTATATTTATTCCCTATACAGCTCCTCTTCTAATGTATTATATACTTTCAGTGTTCTTCTCATTACAGTAACACTTCAAGACAATAAAAACTCTTTCGACTAATCAAAAAATTACTTTGCTCTTCTCTTTTAAACGACGTTATATATTTGCATTAAATAAAAACCAAAGAATTGATCGCATTTATCTAATTTATCTATTTCAGTTGTTTACATTTTGGTAAATAATCTTAAAAAGTAGATAAAAAGAGCAGAAGAGTACTTACTGTTTGTTACTTTCAGCTGTAGCTGTGTGCAACACAATGAGAAATTGGGTTTCTGCGAAAAATAATATGGACAATAACAAGCGTTTATTTTTACCAAAACATTCGACTAACCGTGATCTTTGTCCATCTCGCTTGTGAAATATTTTTGATGTTATATGCACATCATTTCAATCAGTATTACTGATATACTCGTAGTTACATTAAACATAAATATCATAAATATCTTCCTGGGAGTATAAGGAAATTTATGGTTCGAATGAAATGTACTTCTTATTCATATTAAGTTTAAGAAATAACACCTTTAGAATTTGATATTTAATATCAAATTCTGAAGTATTGTCTAACACTGCCATAAATTCACTAATTAATTAAAAATTGGTCGTACAAATATATTTTCTTTCTAGTTCATTGAAAGTAAATTTATCTTTAGCTCAAAAAAACGGATTATACACTGGTATTGGTAATATTGAATCATACCAATCACAAAGTAAAGAATTCTTGCATTTTACCTGTTCCAAGTCTCTACAATTTGGATATATTGAGTTATATATATATATATATATATATATATATATATATAAAGGGTTTTCCAATAAGGACTTGACAACTTTTTCTCAAAATAAAATGCAGACCATTTGGGATATTTCAAAAACTTTATTGTCGGGTTGAAGTACAATCAAAACATTTATGAATGAAACTCGACTTCGTTCATATGGCCACCGCGGGCACGTTTGCAGCGGTCGATTCGTTGGACCCAATTTTCGATGACTCAGCCACACAATTCGGCCGAAACGGCTGCTATTTCGCGTTCAATGTTGGCTCTGAGCTCTTCCAACGTTGTCGGCTTGTCGGCATAGACCAATGACTTGACGTAGCCCCAAGAAAAAAGTCTAGAGGCGTTAAATCGCACGAATGAGGCGGCCAATCGACTGGTCCACTTCTTGAGATAACGCGCTCATCAATCTTACTCTTCAATAAATCGATTGTAAGGTGTGCTGTGTGGCTTGTGGCACCGTCCTGCTGAAACCACATGTTGTCCAAGTCCATATCTTCCAATTCGGGCCAAAAATAATCGGTAATCATGGTGCGATATCGATTACCATTCACAGTAACGTGACAATCATTATCGTCGACGAAAAAATATGGCCATATGATACCGCCGGCATGCAAACCGCATCAAACAGTTATTTTTTGTGGATGAAGTGGTGTTTCATGAAGCACATGTGGATTTTCACCCGACCAATAATGCATATTTTGCTTATTGACGAACCCGTTCAGCCAAAAATGAGCTTCGCCACTGGAAATGATTTTGCGATTAAATTGATCATCTTGGCGCATCTTTTCCAGAGCCCAATCGGAGAACGTACGTCGCTTCAAATGGTCCATCGGCTTCAATTCTTGAGTCAGCTTGATCTTGTATGGGTGTAAACCAAGATCCTTACGCAAAATTCGCCATAAAGTGGTCTGGGCGATGCCCAACTCTTGAAAACGCCGTGGAATTGACTGATTTGGATCATTTGCTACGGACGTTTCAACGGCAGCGATATTTTCGACACTTCGACCAACCCGTTGTCTCACTGGCACGGCAACATCACACAACGGATATGTAGACTCAAATTTTTGCACTAAACTTGTTACTGCCTGTCTACTAGGGCGTGAATTACGACCGAAAATTGGAGTTAACGCTCTTAAAGTAGCGGTCACCGACTCCGAATTTCTGTAGTAAATTTTTATAATTTGCAGACGTTGTTCGTTCGTGTACTTTACCATGATGAAAATGTTTACTGAATAAATTGACAGTGACAGTTCGATGATTAGTGAATATAATATTATATATATATATATATATATTCTCAACAATAGGAAAATTTTTAAAGAAAAAGAACTGATATATTTATTATTACACTAGAAACAGAGAAGCATTCATTTCACTGATCATGAATTATTGCGGATGTGAAAGATCCTAAAGATCTACTTATAGATGTAAAATTATTATATTAAAATAAGTCGTTGTTTTCCCGAAAATGTTTACCATAATTTGGAAACTGTCTCACATCGTTACCAGTTAATAAAACTGTATATTCTGTTAATGATTTTTTTTTAACTCAACAGGACAGAAAACTTAAGTAGAGTAATGTAATAATTATGTATTTTTTTCTGATTTGCAGTTTGGTTTAAATTTTATCCACCGCGGTTCAATAGGTCAATAATTAGATGCAGTAAAGACATATTATCTAAACTGTTACAAACAATTTTTGATCAACGCTGAGCAGTCAGTTCTTCACAGCTTTAAAACTATGAACTTTATTTGGCGGAAATTTTTAGCGAAATAAAAAGCTGCTTTCAACCACGTTCTCTAACGTGTAAGAATCGATTGTGTTGGCTTGGAGATACTGGGGCACTGTTTATATATTTCTCGAGAAACACAGTAATGAATCCTAACCTCATCTGTAAATCGGCGCATAAAATCTTCTTTATTTTCGTCTAAAATGCTCCAAAGACGAGAAATTTGTGTTCGCACCAATTTGTGATCAACACTGAGTAGCCACTTCTTCACAGCTTTCAAACTGAATTGTCAAACTTATGACTTTATTTGGCGGAAATTTATAGCGAAATAAAAAGCTGCCTCCAACCACGTTCCCTAACGTGTAAAAATCGGTTCTGTTGGCTACTATTTATATTAGGTGCGCAACTAAGTTCTCGCTGTTTTTTTGATGAAAATGCAACTTTATTGTGAAAAAATGTTTACCAATGAATTTTTCAAATTATTGATATATTAATATCTTCCTGGCAGAGAACGGGTTTGGCAACGTGAGGCCGAGCGGTGTCATGCTGTAGAATCACTTTTTTGTGCCTCTTCTCGTATTGTGGCCGCTTTTCGCACAGTGCTCGGCTAAATCGCATCATTTGAGTTCGATACCGTTCCCCAGTGATGATTTCGTTCGGTTTCAACAGCTCATAATAAATAACACCGCCCTGGGCCCATCAAATACACAGCAAAACCTTCACAGCGTGAATATTCGGCCGAACTGACGACGTAGAAGCATGACCGAGCAGTCCCCATGATTTTGTTCTCTTTGGGTTGCTGTACTGAATCCAGTTTTCATCACCCGTAACGATGCGATGAAAAAAACTCTTCCTTTTTTGCCGCTGGAGCAGTTGTTCATAGGCGAAAAAACGACGCTCAACGTCTCTTGGCTTCAAATCATAAGGAACCCAAGTTCCTTGTTTTTGAATCATTCCCAACGCATGCAATCACTGGGCAATGGCTTGGCGGGTAACTCCTAGTGCGGAAGTAAGATCTTTCTGCGTTTTTCACGGATCCTCATCGAGCAATGCCTCCAATTCAGCGTCTTCGAAGGTTTTCGGTATACCTTCACGCGAACGGTCGTCAACATCGAAATCACCGTCTTTGAAGCGGCAGAACCAATCACGGCACGTTGTTTTACTTAGAGCAGCATCTCCGTAAACTTTTTGGAGTTCGCGATGCGCTTTAGCCGTCGTTTTTTTCGAATGAAAGAAGAAAAGCAACACTTCCCGCAAATGACGATTATTTGGCACAAAATCAGACATTTTCACACAACCAAAAGTATATGACGCAAAAACAAAATCACTAATGTGTTAAAGCGGTTTATTTACCATATGTCTAAGGTTGGTTCATGACGCTTTGGTTATGTCACGATCTAATCAAATTCTAATCTCATTTGTAAATCGGCGCATAAAATCTACTTTATTTTCTTCTAAAATGCTCCGAAGACGAGAAATTTGTCATCGCCCCAATTTTTGTTCAACACCGAGCAACTACTTCTTCACAGCTTTCAAACTGAATTTTAAAACTATGAACTTTATTTGGCGGACATTTTTAGCGAAGTAAAAGGCTGGCTTCAACCACGTTCTTTAACGTGTATGAATCGTTTGTGTTGGCTCAGAGATACTAGGACACTGTCTATATATTTCTCTAATTCGTTTAGGGGACTTACGAAACAATTCTGTACTTGCAATTATTGCGTCTACTTCTGGACAATATTCTCGAATACTACCACAATATGTAACGCATGTACATAAAAAGCTCAAATTTGGTTAATATATTTCTTACCAGACTCACTAGCACACTTTTATAATCTTTGACTGGCTAATGACAATGAAAAAGACGATTTAAGGGGAACCAGTGTGTGCACTACAACATTAACAATAATTTTTAATTTAATCTGTCATCTTGTTCGCACATAACCACAGATATTTGAACGCTAATTCAGATGTAAGTTTGTTTGGTAACTATGCAACATCGCTCGAATTGGCAGCCTCCGAAGATTATACGGAGGTTATTGTAAAAATAGGGGAATATTTATTTCTCTAGCTACTTTTATTTAAGATAATGAAACAAAACTTATTTTACAACATATTTGATACCTTGGCCATTTTTACCAACTTTTCTATGCCTTCTGCACATTCGACTGTCGCCAACTTATTGAAATAGTCACTTACGTCCTACTTCGGTTCGTTATTATTGCGATAGTAATTTCCACCAAACGAATCCTCCAATTCGTGGAAAAGATGGTAATCACTCGGGGGCCAAATCTGGGTTATAAGCCGAATGTGCAAAAACTATCAAACGGTGGAAGCACGTTCTTCGTTAATACAGTAGTATACGAATGTGCGTTATCGTAAAGAAACACAAAGCTACTGATCAACAATACATGCCGTTTATTTTGAATGGAGTGGCGGGCTCGCTAAAGGTTCTGACAGTAGGTCGCTGCATTTATTGTATCCCCTCTAGGCATGTAGTCGATGGATAAGACATTCTATTGATCCCAAAATGCTATAGCCGTAAACTTTTTGGTGCTCGGAATTTGTTTGGCTTCTTTTGATTTTGATGGGAATCGGAAATGGTGTCGTTTCATTAACTGGAGCTTTGCTTCTGAAGTTTTATACAAAACCAACAATAAAAATATTGTTCAAAACCTCAACCACCTCACCATCATCGTATCAACTGAGGAAAGTTACCATTCGTGTTCGTTTACGTTTATATGTCAAAACTTAAGAAATCCACCTGGCTCACACTTTTCTGTAGCCCAACTCACCATCTACAACTTCATAAAGAACTGTTGTTGAAATTTCGGGAAAGAATGAACTCAGTTCATTTACTTTTCCTCAATCGTCGATTTGAGTTCGTCAATTACAATTGAACGTCGACGCGAGCGTTCTTCATCATAAATATCCGTTCGTCCACTATTAAACACGATGTACCATTTTAGAAATGGAACTGCATTCATCACATTATCCCAAATCCCAGTTATATGTCTGTAAATTCCGACAGGGCAGACATCTTTCGCATTCAAAAAACGTATTGGACTACAAACCTCACACTTGGCGGAATCGTTAATATGTCACACATTTGAAAGACGCACGAATAAGGAGGATAATGACAGGGTAGTTACGGTGGTAGGAGAATTACACGGCTCGTCAGATCAAAACGTTCTTTACTTTTAGAATCATCACCTTATTTATACAAGAAATGGGAAAATGCTTGTTATTCGACTAAAGCAATGACAAATTGCAAGTTAGAAGCGTGAACGTCAAATAAAATTTAAATTCGATAGTGTTTATATCCGCGGTTTCCACGTTTCCGCAGTATGTTTTGCTCCAGCATATCAAACACTAAATATAATACTTTCACACTATTGTATTTCAAGTCTGTATATTCACCAATAAACTCTTCTTCATTATCGACTAATGGTAGCTATTTAATTCTTCGCACAATCGATACAACTATTTGCATACTTCCAATTACCACATAGGTATGTATGTTTGATTCGACAGCAGGTATGTGAGCGTAATCGGTTGTCAACGACTTCGCTCTGTTCGCACCTGTCAAGCAGACACGATTATGCAGCTGCAGCTATAAATACTAGGTCGACGGATAAGTTCCTTGTATTTTTGGTTTGCAGGATAGGAATATTTGGAAAAAAAATTGTTAGAGATACATCAATGTTACTTTAATGTATTAATGTTTGAGTTAATAGTTTTTGAATTTGTGCAGATTCTTTTATATATTGACAAAAGAAACTGTAACGTTAAGGAAAAAAACAGCATTTACGATACATCTTCTTGTTTGAATTTAACAGATGATGAATGCATCGAAGCTGCTAAAACCGTTTATTCCCTTTACGGGGGAAACTTAATTTGGAAGAGTACAGAAGAGAAGTGGTTTTCTCGATTTAAAGTGGACTATTTAATCGTAAACAATTTTCAGGGTTTAGGAAGATTATTGGACATTTATGAAGATTCTCTGAATGCTTTAATTTGTTTAGAAGCAATCATAAATAATGGAGGAAATTATATTGTTGATCAGTTAATTTATGTGTTTTGTTCGTTAAGAAATTAATACATTTTTTGTTCAGTAAGAACTCTACGAACCTAATTTTAAAATTAAATGAGTTTGATCACTGAAGGTTGATATATAACCCCTTGCCACATTAATTTTCGTATTCTGTATACGTATTTCGACAACTAAGTTGTCATCATCAGCAGATAATTAAACAGCGTCGCACCTGGAAAACTACGGTAAAAATATTCGTACAAAAATAAATTCCGCACGCTGAAAGCCAAAACGTACACTGTATATTCGTTTCACGTGATTTTTAAAAATTGTTTTACTTCAATTAAGATGAATGACATTAAAAAAGGGAACAGGGACATAAGAGATAAATACCTACATGTGATTTATTGCGCTGTCCCTTTTCTGTCATTTAGCAGTCCCGAGCCAATGTTTAACACATGGCCTTTACTCTTCAAAATGTACATACTTTCATACGTGTCTAATTCGCGACAATTACACATGTTCTTAATCAAATTCAAATAATCCGCGTTAACACTGTGATTACAATCCAACACATGTTTTGCTAAACCAGATTTTTCCAGCCGGTTGAATTTTATATGCGCGATATGTTCTTTATACCAGGTTTCTATCGATCGTTTTATTTGGCCGATGTATTGTTTACTACAATCTAGATATTTAGTTCCGCAGATTCCCGATTTCTTGTTGTCCTCGACTTTGCCTTTTATAATCCTAAAAGGGATTTTATGGAGTAAGTGGACCCAAATGTGACTTGAAAAACCGCGCTCTTTAAAAACACTATTTAAATTTTTCGTGAAACGGTGGAAAGGTAAACATACAAACTGCTTGTCCCGATTGCTTTTGAGGTGACAGACATGTGGTATCCCGGATTGTTTTCCTTATGTTAGCCTTCCTAGTTAATCTATTGATTATTTCCGAATCTAAACCATTGTTTCTCGCGATATTCTTAATAAAGTTCAATTCTTTTTCGTATCCTACTTTTGTTAGTGGGAAATTAAGCAAGCGATTGATAAGAAAGCTAAACGAAGCCATCTTTTGTTGCATGCTATGATTTGAGTCCGTCATGATGAATCTATTGACATTAATTTCTTTTCGGAAAATATCAATTTCTATTTTAAAATTATTCCTAATAACTATGGTGTCCAAAAAAGGCAAATTTCTTTTCGGAAAATGTCTTTTTCTATTTTAAGATTATTGCTAATAACTAAGGTGTCCAAAAAAGGCAACGTGGCATTGTTTTCTTTTTCTACTGTAAATTTAATCGTCGGAAATCCTGAATTTAACTGCTTGACGAAATCTTCCAAGTTGCATTTATGTGAATTGAAAATCGAGAAAATATCATCTACATACCTAATCCAAATTCTTGAAAAATATTTAGCCTGGTGCGACACTGTTTAATTATCTGCCGATGATGACAACTTCGAAATGCGTATGCAGAATACGAAAATTAATGTGGCAAGGGGTTATATATCAACCTCCAGTGATCAAGTTAATCAACCACAGGCTCCATCAAAACTACCTTAAATGAGCTAGTTGAATTTAAGGTAATTTTGCTATGCTATCTAACATTTATATAAACTAGAAAATTGATGGAATTTTCACTCATAAATACAGGCCAACTAACAACGTATATAAGGTGTAATCATAAATTCTTTGAAACTGTTAAAATAAGATTAAAATGAACAATTATTCTGTACATATTTGATATTATTTAGAATAAGAATACAAATTCTGTTTACATTTAATTTATATCTTGTTAGTCCCAGCAACCTTTAAACGCACATTAGCTACATACGTAAATGAACTCTGGTACTTTGATTGCGCACATAAAAACTTATTTGTGTCAATAAAGAGTTATTTAAAATTTGATATAGACGCATATTCAACAAAAAAAGTTTTATTTTTTAAACAAATTTTTTTTTATAATATCTGTTTCTTCTACATAGAAAAAATAAATCAAGAATGTGTAACACTTCGTATACCTAAACTAACTAATTTGCTAGTCATTTTAAATAGAAAGTAAAAAACAAAAATACGGCTTAATAGAGAATATCAAATATGTAGTAAGAAACGGAATGATATGTGTAAAAATTTAGTAAATAATTTATCTAATTAATTTATGGATGCGTCACAATTAATCAACCTCAGGTACACCATACTAGAAGTATTACTAAGTAAACAAGAATACAAATATACAACATTTAATATTAAAAAAGTGCTCGAGGTAATTTCTATTTACGAGGATAGTTTGACAAGTAGTGAGAATGACACATAGGTGGCGCACTAATTGGTAAAACAAATGCACTGTAACTTAGGTTGCCTATTTATATGTTTACATTCCAATATTTAGATAAATAGGTTGATTAGTTTATTTTTAACAGCTGATTGAAAAAGAAGCAATACGTCGTTTTGTTAAAATGGAAAAAGCAGAGTATCGTGCGGTGATTAAATACTTCGTAATTAAGGGTATGAAAGCTACCGAAATAAAAGATGAGTTACGGGAAACATTAGGTGAATCTGCTCCTTCATCCGCCACAATAAGTAGATGGGTAAATAAATTTAAACGTGGTAAGCTGTGTTGATGAAGCGCGCTCTGGAGTACCCAAAATCGTGACTTCTAACGAAATAATTATAAAAATCCATAATATTATTACGCAAGATGGACGACTCAAAGTGAGAGAGATAGCAGACATGGTAAACATTTCAACAGATCGCGTACACCACATTTTAACGAAAGAATTAGGCCTTTCCAAGCTTTCGGCAAGATGGGTGCCGCGATTGCCTACGACTGATCAAAAGTTCACTCGTTTGCGCATTTCCAATAAGTGTTTGGACCTTTATAAGCGGAATTCGATTGATTTTTGTAGGCGATTTGTTACTTGCGATGAAACTTGGATACACTACAGTACACCCGAAACTAAACAACAGTCGAAACAATGGTTAGAACATGGTTCTGCACCTTCAAAGAAAGCGAAAACCACTTTATCGGCAAACAAGGTGATGGCATCAATTTTTTTGGATTCAAAGGGCATTTTGCTCATTGATTACCTTCAGAAAGGTGCCACAATAAACGGACAATATTATGCAGAACTTCTGTAAAAATTAAATGTTGAGATTCGTGCTAAACGGCCAGGAATGGCAAAGAAAAAGATTCTGTTTCACCAAGACAACGCTCCCTCGCATACCAGCACAGTTGCAACTCCAATTAGTACCGCATGCGCCTTATTCGCCGGATCTAGCCCCTTCCGACTTCCACCTTTTTCCAAAATTGAAAACGGCACTAGGTGGTAAGAAAGAAATTTTCCGGCATTCCGGAATCGCATTTTAGAGATGGCATAAGGGAATTGGAGCACCGTTGGAATAAATGTATTGCTCTTTTAGGAGAATATATTTAAAAATAAAAATTATTTTGTATTAAAAAAATTCGTTTTTCTTTTCCATTCTCACTACTTGTCAAACTACCCTCGTAGTTGAAGGCATTGTTGTGTTCTGTTTGTTCTTTATTGAGTTTATTACATTCTGTATCATCCCAACTAAGTTCAACGAACGCATTTTTTACTTTTAATCCAGCGTACATCGGGGATTAATAGACACTTCATGTACTTTTGTATTAATATGACTCCATATAGAATAAAGCTATAGGTGTCAAGTCTGATAACCTCACTGGCCACTACCAAGTGCCCAATATTTTTATCCAGCGCACGTAGGTCAAAATTCAATATTTGTGCGACCAAAATTGAATTTTAAAAAGTAAAGGTAAACGCATAAAATAACACGTTTCTAGGTGGAAGACCGTTCCGAGAATCCTAACTGAATCCTACCACATATCTGCAATACACTCCGACCGCATACAGGAAGTCGAGAACTCACCATTAACCCGTCCCTCGTTTTTGTTGCTTAACGTTATAAACTGAACAAAAGTTACAACGTTTATATTTTTTTCTGTGCCAGTTTTTTAAGTAAAAGTGATGGATTCCGATAAGCCAGGTATGTTTCTTTATTTTTATTATTGTTTACCTAGTCAGAATGCATAATTCAAATAGTTTGGCAGTTTCAAACACACGGTGTTTTCTTAGACCAATTTTGAAGTAATTTTCAACTTTAAAGGTCAATTTATTGTATTTATCGATGAGATATTATTACCTCCTCCTTTGTTAAAATGAGTGAAGGAACGACGGTTAGTTATGTGTGGTTGGGTGTATGTAGGTGAATTTGACAATTTATTACCTTTTTTGTTTTAATAAATAATAATACGGATATTATTTAATAGAGAATATTTATTTGCACGTGTTGGTTAGTCAATTTATTACGAGCGTGTGCTAAAGCGCTGTAATAAATGCAAACAGAAAAGAAAAGAAAGTAATGTAATTGAATGTAATGTGAGGAGTTAATAATTAGTAGTTGCGTACAATAAGCATCAAAAGTCCAGGATGTGTGCTAAGCTGAAAGAAAGATTATTAGTGGAAATAAAACGACAGGATTGCCTCTAAAATTTTATTCACAAGTTAAATTAATTCTAAAAGCTTGAATGTGTTAAATAAAGATACTTAATAAGAACGAGAGCAACAAATAAAATATGATAAACGTAATAGCAAAGCTGTAATAAAAGGTAAGTCCGGATGTACGAAGGCTGCTAATAAAGTATAAAAAAAAGAGTTAGATTAAAAGGTGCATCGGACGCTGCGTAGAAATACTTGCGGTTTGTTTGTGAATGTGTATATCCTGGGTCAGGATGCTGTGTATATTGGCGGGACGCGATTTGAACGCGAGGTCACGAAAAGCAAATATCACGGTTCGCAGCACAAACACGTGAAGGACGTGCGTAGTGGATGACGACAGAAGGCGAAGAGGGTTGTTCTCTTACGGCTACGGCTTTATAAGGAACCGACTCTATAACTGAGGGGATCCTGGCCATGTTTGAATCAACCAATAGCAAACAAGGACAGGCGCGCTACCACTGGCGGGAAACCAATTAGCATACATTAAAATTGTGATTTTAATTTCAATATAAGCATTAAGCAAATTATCTACACCAGATAAGTCGTGGTATTCTGTGTAAAGAAGAAGAAGTGGGATTGGTATTCAAATAGCAAATTGCGTTCGAAATCAATATAACTGAATTGATATCGAATATGAGTCAGTGAAAAGTTGGTAACTTCAAGTACAGTCTTGATTTTCGGTGTTTATTGCAGCCTTGACCATTTGTACGTGACTAACACAAAAGGACTCTGCATCTGAATGTATATACGAGGAACGGACAAATAATGACAGTATAATAATTTAGGAATTCAAGATCGAATTGTATTTTAAATTAAATAAATTAATCTTAAAAACGATATAAGAAATTATTATATATAGAGAGTGCAACAATACGACCATCATTCTTTTTTTATATTAAAGTACAATCCTGCAACCAAAAGAAGAAACAAAAATTGGCTGCAGAAGGGTGCAGCTGACAAAATTGGGGACCTTTTTAAACATAAAGATTTTAGTTAATTTTGCAAAGAAGCACATCCAAGAAAGATTTCGGATTGAAAGTGGACTATTGGTAAACATGCCCAAAACAAATTTCGGAAAATCCCCATTTGGCGGCAGATATAACCGGGATAAACTACGAACTAGTTTATAGATTAAAAGTTATATTGGAAACAATTTCAAGTGGACATAAATTTGATTCACAGAAATACGACTGTTATGCCAAAAATTGTGTAAGCCTTTATGGCACCCTATAACTCCGATCATGCATAAAATATTGACACGTGGTGCTACTATAATAGAAAACGCTTTGCTATCAATAGGTCAGATATCAGAAGAAGACGCAGAGGCCCGGAATAAGCACTTCCGTGTATATCGCGAAAACTTTATCAGGAAGTTTTCCAGACAACAGTAAAATCTTGATGTGTACGACAGATTACTACTGACTTCGGATCCACTTATAAGCAGCCTGAGGCCTAAGAAGAGATCAATTCTAAGAACATTTTGTCCGGAGACTATAAACATGCTAATAACGGCAGATTCGAGCAACAACGAACCAGACTCAGATGACGAGCAAGATGAATCAATTACGGAATAGTGGTTTTTCAATGTAGTATTTCTTATACATTTGATGTATAAAATAAGCTACATATGTTTTAAACTTTGTTATATATGTTAATCTAATTTAAATAAATACAGAATTTGCTTTAAATAGCACTGTACATTATGTTGTGTTAACGTGTGTTTGTAATATTGAAATAATTTTGCATAATTTGTTTTGTTTTGTGTATGTTTCTTTGGGTTAAATAAATGTTTATGTGCGTTCCATATGCTTTTTTTACTTAAATTTCCAAATAAACTTAACTAAATCAAAATAAATACTCATATGAGACATCTAATATCATACAAAAATGATATAAGTGAACAAATAATTTTGGCTGCGTAAATATTGAATTTTGACCTATGTGCAGCGGTCAATCATCATTGTAAATATCATAATTCTGCAATTCTGAGTGTGACAAAATTTTCTACAACCGTTTTCAAAATATATAAATATCTGGTTGCATTTAAGTTTTCATTGCAGAGAATAAAATATTATTTCTCACTTAGAGGTATGTTTGTATTTCAAAATAAAGGCCTTGTAAACTTTAACACATCCATTTAAATAAAATACAAATATTTACATAGAACCAGACTTAAAAATTCTATAAATAAAATATAATTTAATGATTCTCCATTTTCAATAACATTCAATAAATTTCCAATGTGTATTTCAATGAAAACGGTTCCAAAACCCCCCCACCATCTACGTAATGGTTTCCCCAAATCCGCACATATATGTAGGCAGATCCCTATTAAGAATTTATATATATATATATATATATATATATATATATATATATACATGTATGTATGTTTTTTAATATACTTTAATTTACATCAAGTAAATTTTCAAATATACTGGTAACGTCATAACATGTAAAAAAGGGGTATATAGGGGGTTGTTTTGTACCTTTTATGCATTGGGGGTAAAAAAGTTCATAAGAAAATATATAACTTACTCTTTAAATTAAATTTCCTCTCCAGGAAAATTTTTATCGGGTTTAAAACCATTTTTGAGAAGGAGTGCTTTTAAATTACTTTTGAATTATGAAAAACGTTTTCAGTCCATGAATGGACGTAAGGTTTGATGTAAATGTTTATGTTGGGGAGCTGTAGTAACTTTCCCCGTGATTGGGAAGTA
>JAVIWB010000245.1:0-14661 GCA_031893035.1 Dermolepida albohirtum | reverse complement strand
CCTGGGCGACAACATCGGCACCACCATCACCGCCGTCCTCGCCTCCATCGGCACCAACGCCACCGCCAAGCGCGCCGCCTGCTTTCACGTCATGTTCAACGTCTGCGGCGTCATCCTGATGATCGCGCTGAACTATGTGCAGTGGCCGGGTCGCGTCGGCCGGCCGATCTTCATGGATCTGACCAACTTCTTCACCGCCGGCGACGTGTTCAAGGGCGGCGAAAACCTGCCCCGCTTCATCGCCAACGCCCACACCCTGTTCAACATCAGCTGTACGGCGTTGTTCGTCGCCTTCATCCCCCAGTTCGCCCGGCTCTGCCGGTTCATCGTGCCGCCCGATCCCAGCGACGCGCAGGAAAGGGACGTGCGCCGCCTGCTCGAGCCGCACCTCCTGTCGATGCCGTCCCTGGCGCTGCAGCAGGTGTGGACCGAGGTGGGGATCATGCTGGGCAAGGCCCGCGAGGCCCAGAACGAGGGCTACCGCGCCCTGATCAGCGGTCCGGCCTCCGAATGGAGCCTGATGGCCCGCGAGGCGAAGAACCTGGAGAAGGAGACGGACGAGATCAAGGAAGCCATCACCAAGTACCTGGGCGGCATCTCTCTGACCATTCTGAACGAGCACCAGTCGGAGATGTTCCCGTACCTGGTGCGGACGGTGAACGAATCCGAGAAGATCGCCGATCTCGGCAAGCATCTGTCGAAGCTGGCCAAGCGGGTCAACAAGCGTTCGCTCAAGTTGACCGACGAAGCGGTGTCGGACATGAACGGGATGCTGGCCATCGTCGACGAGCTGCTGCAACTGGCGGAGAAGACGGTCAACATCAACGCCGACGGCATCGAGATGTCGGGCGGCGGCGCGGTGCTGCGGAACAAGCTGCTCGAGGACGGACGGAGGCTGGAGAAGACGGCCAAGGCCAAGGCCAGCGAGTTGCGGAAGAATCACGAGCGGCGGCACGAGGCGGGTGTCTGCGACATCAAGTCCGGCGTGGTGTTCCTGGATGTGGCGAACACCCTGGCCCGTTCGGCCAGCTGCGCCTTCAACATCGTCGAGGCGTCCTGCCACACCTTTTCGCCGCTGCGGACCTTGGCGGTCAGTCGGCGCATGACCGGGAAGGCGTGAGGAACCAACTGAAGTTTTCTTGGTGTCTTAGTTAGACATTACCATTTGCGATGGGATACATTGCCCACTCTTCGATTGACCAGACATGGTCTGTCAGCTTTGCGGCCATGGCGGGAGTGTACTGGAGGAATTTCCCGTCTTCGCCTTCGATGACTTCCGGATAACACGGTGCCTTTTCGCTCAGAAAAAGTCGCGCCGCATGCAGAACAGTGGAGCATACGGATGGCCTTCTTATGCCCCGACCACCCGCGTTGCGAGAGATTTCCGAGGCCTTTTTTGCCATATTCGGGGCAGTCATTATTCTGACAGCAAAACTCTGCAATCGGGCGCATGGACTCATCCTCCAGAGGTAACGTCTTCAGCTTCAACCGGATGAATCCATAGTATGGATGACGCAATGCGAATCAAGAGCGAAATGTCGAAGTAAGACACCAAGGAAGTTTTGCAAAGCGGGCATTTATTGATTCCGTTGTCGCAAATATCGGACTCGATAATTACGAGTTCTTTAAATGTCCACAAAAAGTCCTTGCTGCCGCTCCAATATCTCCTCCGGCTTGATGCTCAGCCCCAGCCGGAACAGCACCCGCTCCACCGGCCGTCCTTCCAGGCCGGACGAGAACATTTCCGCCGGAATTCCCTTCATCGCCGAAATGATCGTGGCGTGGCTGCGCTTGCCGAAGGCCTCGCCCAGCTCGGCGTATCGTCCCCCGATCAGCCGTCGGCACAGGACCATGGCCAGTTGCCGGGCCCGACGCACCGAAGCCGCCCGGCCCCGGCCGACGATAGCCTCGGCGGTCAGCCCGTATTCCTCCGCCACCGCGTGGATGACGTCCTGGAAGGCCAGGGCCGACTTGCGCCCGGCGGGGGTGGAGACCTCCAGCGCCATGCGGATGCACGACAGGGTCGGCTCCATGCCCTCGATTTCGATCAGGGCGGCCAGGCGCTTGACCGTGCCCTCGAGCTTGCGAACGTTGCCGCTCAGCTCCCGGGCCATCATTTTGACCGCCGCCTTGGGCAGGTCGAGGCCGCGCTCGGCCATTTTCCTGGCGATCAGCTCGCGCCTGGTCTTTTCGTCGGGAAGGGAGAGCTTGTCGACGAATCCCGCCTGAAGTCGGTCGCGGATCTTGGCGTCGACGCCTTCGAGCTCGTCCGGGGCGAAGGTGGCGGCGAATAGAGCCTGGCGGCCCCGGGCCTCCAGGGCGTCGATGATGCCGAGCAGTTCGGCTTGGGTTGCCGCCTTGTTGCCCGCGCCCAACGCCTGGAGCTCGTCGAAGGCCAGGACGTCGCAGTTGCGGTAGCGGCGGCGGAATTCCTTGAGCCGGTTTTCGGCGTGGGCGGCCAGGAACTCGGCCATGAACCGTTCGCTGGTCACGTAAATGACCGTCGCTTCCGGTCGCAACCGCCGCGTCTCCTGGCACACCGCCTGCAGGAGGTGGCTTTTGCCCACCCCGTGCTGGCCGCAAAAATAGATCCGCCCGTACTCCCCGGGGTGTTCCACCGCTTTCAGGGCGACGGCATGGGAAAGGCGGTTGGACGAGCCGATGACGAAGTTGTCGAACTGGAATTCGGGATTGAGGACCATGGAGCCGCCGCTCCGCGCCGGGGCGGGGGGAACGAAGGCCGGGGCCGGTTCCAGCTTGAGGGCGGCGACTTCGGCGCTGGCCTTTTGCTGGGCTTCCCGGAATTCGGCGAAGAGGCGGGGCGAGACCGACACCTCGACCTGGACGGGGCAGCCGAGGGCGGCGACGGCGGCATCCCGCAACACCGGGAGGTAGGTAGTCTCGATCCGGCTTTTGAAAAACCGGTTCTGCACCCCCAACTCAAGGCGCTTGCCATCCCAGGAAACGACTTCCGCTCGCGAAAACCATTGTTCATAAAGAACTTCCGGGATTCGCTGGCTCAGTTGCTCCTGGAGCCGGATCAATACCTTTTCGTCGACCAAAGACAAAAATACCCCCTTCCCTCCAAGAGGGAATTTTAGCATGCGAAATTGCCAGATTACTTCGTGAGGATATGTAAAGGAGCGGCGGACAGACAGGCCCCAAGCCCCCAAGAGTGACGCTCCAACAACGCTGAGGATCTTAGCTTGTTTCCAGATGATGTCAATCGCGAAAACTCGGCCTCGGTTCATAAATAACGACCTGATGGATAACTTTTTGTGTTAATGGATATTGCTGTAAAAAAGATGTTTTATGAATCCATCTATTTTGTATACATATATTATTATATTAGTGATATGTATAGTAGCAAAAAAATCAACTTTAACCGTATTTGTTTTAACCCGCCAAGTACCCTGCGATTAAAAAAAGTTGACCCGGCGCGATCGAGTCAACCCTTTTCGTAAAAAAATCGTTCCCATGCCGAAATTTTCATTACGGCATTGGGACTATGGCGTTTTCGCAAAATGTTGACCCTTCCTCTGCGCGTTTTGGCTTGGGATAGGCACTCCCGAAAACGCAAAAGGGGGGCCAACTATTTCCGAAAACGCTCTATCGATGCGTGGATGTCGGTTCAGGCCTCGAAAGAACCGCTGAACACCGTTCGGGCCGGACCTTCCAGGAAGACGTCCCGGGCGCTGTCGCCGTCGAACCGGAAGTGAATCACCAGTTCCTCGCCGCCCTGGGTCGTCGCGATCATCGGGCTTTTCCGGCCGCGAAAACGGCAGGCGGCGATGCAGGCGGCGGTCGAGCCGGTGCCGCAGGCCAGGGTCTCATCCTCGACGCCCCGTTCGTAGGTCCGGATGGACAGCCTGTCCCCCTCTCCCAGACGGATGAAGTTGACGTTGGTCCCCTCGGTCGGGGCGAAGTGCCGGTGGTGGCGCAGCTGGCGGCCGAGGTTCCTGACATCAAGGGTTTCCAGGTCGTCGACCTCCGCCACCGCGTGCGGCACCCCCGTGTTCAGGGACCAGACCTCGAATTTTCGGCCCTCGACCTCGAGGGCGTCGGCGCCGGCGGGCAGGGCGACATCGGTGAGCTGGACCTTGGTCCCCCGATTGGTGAGTTCGCCGCGGATGGGGCCGGCGATGGAGCGGAAGGTCATGCTGTTGCCGGCGGCGCCGATTTTGGCTGCGAAGCGGGCGGCGCAGCGGGCGCCGTTGCCGCACATGGAGGCTATGGAACCGTCCGAATTATAGAAGTCCCAGGCGAAGTCGAATTCCGGATCCTTCTCGATGAAAACCATGCCGTCGGCGCCGATGCCGAAACGGCGGCGGCAATAATCGATGGCCAGGCGTTTCTTGTCGGCATCGGGAACGAGGCGGTTGCGGTTGTCGATGAAGATGAAGTCGTTGCCGGCGCCTTCCATTTTGTCGAATTCGACGCGCATGTGGCGGGGCTCCTTTCTCGGGGAAATGATGTCGGTGGACTTTTAACGAAAATCGGGCCACGCGCCGCCCGCTTTTCGTTAAAGTTTTAACTCCTTGCCTTGCAATGGGTTGATTTTTCGCAAGCTCGACCTGAAACGGCGAGTTGTATAAAAAACAGAGCGAAAACCGAATGCCGCAGACACCAGAGGGAAATCACAATTTCAAGGTGCAAACAGTATAAAATCGGCCTCAGGGTTTTTCGCCATAGGGGGGAATCAGAAGCTGTGTTCCCACCTTGAGTTGGTTGGGGTTGGCTATGGTGTTGGCGTTGGCCTCGTACAGGAAGCGCCAGGCTGTGCTCGAACCGTAATACCTGAGGGCGATGGAGGAGAGGGTGTCGCCGCGCGCGACCACGTGTACCTGCGCCTGCCTGCCCACCGGGCGATCCCCGCCGTTGGGAAGGGTGGCGAGGCCGCGGCCGGCGCCGGCCGGGGGAGGGGCGACTTCGTTTTCCTTGCGGACCGGCAGCAGCAGCCGCATGCCCGACTCGAGGTGATCGGGATCGGTGATGACGTCGGTGTTCATCAGGAATATGTTGTCGGCCATGGTATTGGATCCCAGCTCGCGGGCGGCGATGCCGGTGAGGGTGTCGCCGGGGCGGACGATGTAGATGCGGGTGGTGTCGGACGTCGACGCATCCTGGCCCGGCCTGGCGGTGGCGGTTGCAGAGGGCGTCGCCGCGCCCGGGAGGGACGGGGGCGGAGGCGTCATGGACGTGCCGGTGGGTGCGCCCGCGCCCGGCCGAACCGGCGTCGCCGAAGTGGCGGGGAACGGAGGCGTCAGCCTTCCCGACGGCCCTTCGGCGGCGTTGCCGCCGCTGGACGGGGGCGGAGGAACGAATCGGCTCGGGGCGGGATTCGCGTTGGGGTCTTCAAGCTGGGCCGGGCCCGAATCGGCCGGCGGCGGGGGCAGGTTGATCGGGGACGACTCGCTGGCCGAAGGCGGTTTCAGGCCGGCGCCGCCGGCGGGGGCGGAGATGGGGCGTCCGGCCGGGGCGCTGTCGAGGGGCGGAGCCGAAACGACGGATTCGGCGACGCCGGATCGCGACGCCGGGGCGATCGGGGCGTCGGGGGTCAGTCCGGTGATGACGCCGTCGCCGGTCGGGAATGGCTGGCGGGATTCCTCCAGCGACCCCGAGGGCGCGGCCGGCATTTCCGACGACGACGGAGGCCGCAGGGACGAGGGGGAATCGCTGTCCCTGTCCGCCTGCAGCAGCGAGGAAATGTCGGGTGTGGCTTCGCCGCCGCCCATGGGCCGGGGCATGCCGCTGGGGGTGGCGACGGGAACCCGCACGGTCGGGGCGGTCGAGGGCTGGGCGTCGTGCAGGGTGATGAGGCTGGAGGAGGTTTGTCCGCTTCCGGCGTCTATCGCGGTTCCCGGGACTTCGGGGCGGCTTTCGGTCTGTCCGCGGAAACGATAACCCATGTAGATGAAGAAGCACAGCAGGGCGCTGGCGACCAGCGCCAGATGCCGGGCGGCATTGCGATTGACCATCGAACTGGCCTCCCAATTGGAACGTGTTTCGTCTCTGCCCGGTCGCGCCGGAAATTCGGTTTTTCTCTTCGGCGCCCTTTATGCGCGACGCGGGCTGTGAGTGCAAGAAACCGGAATCTCGAGTGGCTTCGGCCCCAAGACTGTGGTTCCCCGGCTACACAGTCATTTTATTATATGAATTTGCCGCGTCGGATGTCAACCGGCGCAATCGTCAGTGCTCGATAATTATACGGATCCGGGTGCCGGGTTGGTCACGTCCGGCGCGAATTCTTGAGCCAGAGGACGATGCCCAGGAGCACCACCAGCACGTCGGGAATCCAAATCACCCAGTAGGGCAGGAAGCCCCGGCCGACCTGGGCCTCGGCCGATTTCAGGGCGAGGAAATAGATGCCGGACACGAAGATGCCGGTGGCGAAGGAGGACATGATTGAGCCCCGGGTGCGCATGCCCAGGGGAATGCCGAGGACCGCGAAGGCCAGGCAGGAGAAGCAGAGGGAGAGGCGCATGTTTATTTCGGAGGTGCGGCGCAGGACGGTGCGCTGGTTGGCTTCGAGGCGCTGGGTGATCAGTTCGCGCTGGGAGTCGGGGAGATCCGCGAGGCGGACTCCGGAGGCCGCGAAGTCGTTGATTTCCTCCTGCGCCGCCAACCGGGTGTCGGCCAGCCGGAGGATGGGCCAGAAGGAGGCGCGGTCGGAATGGATGGTCACGTGCGGTTTGCCGCCGAGGACCAGGCGCTCCTCCCCCGATTCGCCGTCGGCGGTGAAGGTGCGGTTGATGTCGGAGGCGTGGAGGTCCTGGAACTGCGGTTTGATCACGAGCATTTTCAGGATCAGGTCCTGGGTGCCGGCGTCGGAGAAGTCCTGCACCCGGTGATCCCTGGCCACCACCCGTTTGGCCGGGAAGGGATAGCCCGGATCCCAGCCGAAATTCTCCTGGGCGGAGGTTTTGCCGTCGATGGTGCCGAAGCGGGTGATGTTGAGGGCGGCGCGGTTTTCCGGATCCCGCGAGGGATCGAGCTTGGACATGGCGATGAATTCGGTGCCGGTCTGGACGGTGACGTTGCCGGGGCGGGAGATCATGCGTTTCAGGATGTTGGCCTGATCCTCGATGACCAGGCGCTCGATGTTCTGGATGGCCGGCATCAGGGCCACCTCGTTCAGGGTGAGGGTGATGAAGATGGCGATGACCGAGGTCAGGAGGGCCGGGAGCATCAGCCAGAAGGGGTTGACGCCGCCGGCGTAGGCGGCGAGGATTTCGTTGTCCTTGGCCAGGCGGCTGTAGCAGATGAGGATGCCGGTGATGATGGCCAGGGGCAGCACGAAGGGGCAGATCAGCGGCAGGAAGTTGGGCAGGACCTTGGCCATGGTATAGGGTCCGACGCCGTCGCGCAGCACTTGTCCCGCGAAGACCGCCATCAGGATAAGGGAAAACACCGCCGTCGACAGAAGCACCGCCTTCAGGAGTTCGCGCCAGATGTAGACGGGAAGGGTGATGAGCCGGGTGTAGATGCGCCGCCCGGAGAGGGTGGTGTCGTCCCAGGCGTCGGAGGGGGTGACGTAGTAGAAGCCGGTGCCGCCGAATTCGCCGCCCCGTTCCGCGCCGCCTTCGCGTCTTCCGCTCTCGCTTTTGCCCACTATTCTGAAGCCGCCTGTCTTGGCCATTTCGTGTCGCGTCTCCGTCAATCATGCCGCTTAAAAAACGTCCTTGGGACGCCGATCCCCCGCGCCTTTTCGGTAATTCGCGATTCGCAATTTACAATGCGCAATTATGAAACAATGCGCCAATGATTCAATGCCCGACTGTTTTTTCCAGTTCAACGGCTCATTGCCTAATTGCGGCATTGTGTTTCATGATTGTGCGTTGCAAATTGTGAATTGCCGAAAAGGCGCGGGGTGCGGTGTCCGGAAAATCCAACTGCCGCGCTATCCGCCCGCCGCCATCCGCGTCTTGAAATACGCCGTTTCGGCCGCGATGTCCGGCGCCTTGGTGATGGCGGTGCAGATAGCCACCGCCCGCGCGCCGGCCTGCAAAATCCCTTCGATGGTGTCGCGGTTGACCGTGCCGATGGCGAAGAACGGCAGTCTGCCCCACTTCGCCGCCCAGGACACGTATTCGAGCCCGACCGCCCGGCGGTGCTTCTTGGTGTCGGTCTCGTAGACCGGGCCGACGCCGATGTAGTCGGCGCCCTCGGCCAGTGCCTTTTCGGCCAGGGCCGGCTCCGAGGTGGAGCGGCCGATGATCTTGTCGAAGCCGATCAAGCGCCGGGCGAGGTGGACGGGCAGGTCGCCCTGGCCGCCGTGGATGCCGGAGGCGTCCACCAGATCGGCGATGTGCGGGCGATCGTTAATGAGGAACAAGGCGCCGCCGGCCCGGCAGATCTCCGCCATTTCCTCGGCCAGGCGGTGGAATTCGCCGTCCTCCATCTCCTTTTCCCGCATCTGGATGATGTCGGCGCCGCCGGCCACCGCCTCGCGGGCGGCGACCAAGGGGGCGACGCTGCAGAGCTTGGTGGTGATCAGCACGTACAGCCGCGCCGCCGCCAGGCGTTTTCTCAGGGCGGCGTCGGCCAGCAGCAACGGTTCCAGGGCGTACAGGCCGTAGCGCAATTTTTCGAAATCCTCGGCCAGCGCCGGAGTGTCGATTTTCCCGTATTCGGAAAGGGCGCGGAGGGCCTCCTCGCCCCGGCGGAAGGCGGCGGTGGCGACGGCCAGCGCGTCCGGGCGGCTGGCCTCCTCCGCCGTCTTGATGCCGACGCCGATGTCGCCGGTGATGTCGCGGTGGTACAGCGGGGCCTCGCCGGCCGGGGCGTTTTTCGCCAGTTCGCCGGCGATTTGTCCGAGCGAATGGCGGAGCTGTTTGCAGCGGGCGGACAGACCGGGGGATTCCATGACGAAGCGGGCGTATTCCTCGAGGGTACGCAGGGCTTCGCCGGCGCGATTGAGATTGGCGTCGAGAATGCGTGCCACGGGGTTGTTCATCAAGAGATCCTTCCAGGGGCGCGGGCGGTTTTCAAATGTCGCAACGCCTGCGGATAAAGGAGAAACCATGCGGCATTCGTCATCCCGGCGGTATATACCCGGTCGCGCAAGAAATTCGGTTTTTTGATCTTGTACCCTCCATGCGCGACTCGGGCTAAAAGGTTAAGAAACCGAATTCTCAACTGGCTTCGGTATAAACAGGTCCCGGCCTGGTTTCGTTTTTCGCCCGGTTGCATGGTTGTCCCGCCGGGACGACGAATGGTGTATCGCGTTTACTTATTGGCACTACGCCCAATTGGTTAACAGCGGCTCTTCTTCTCTTCCTCGCGCAACAGCTCCGCCATCGCCGTCAGGATTTCCTCCGGCTCCGCCATCCTGCCTATTCCCATGTCGCCGTCGGCCAGGGTTCCCGTGCCCGGGCCGACGAACCGCTTGCCGTCCCGCCGCAACGCCTCCAGGTTGCGCTGGGTGACGGGGTTGTGCCACATGTGCATGTTCATGGCCGGGGCGACGAGAACCGGCTTTTTCGTGGCCAGGAGGGTGGCGGTGAGCAGGTTGTCGGCGATGCCGGCCGCTATTTTGGCGATGGTGTTGGCGGTTGCCGGCGCGACGACGATGAGGGCGGGGCGCTCGGCCAAGGCGATGTGTCCGGGCCGGCGATCCTCGTCCCAGATGTTGAGGTTGACCTTGCGGTGGGTGAGCGAGGCGAAGGTCAGGGGGGTGACGAACCGCGTCGCCCCCTCGGTCATGGCCACGTCCACCAGCGCCCCGGCCTGGGTCAGCTTGCTGGCCAGCGCCGCCGCCTTGAAGGCGGCGATGCCGCCGGTGACGCCGAGCAGGATCGGCTTGCCCTGGAAGATGTCGTTCATGGGTCGGTTTTCCATAGATCGGGCCAGTAGAGCGGGTCTCCCATCTCGATGCGCTTGCGAACGCGCCGCAGACGCGCCCAGGTGGCGGGGTTGTTGAAATGCAGGATCTCGGCGAAGCCGTAGCCGATCATCAGGTTGCTGGGCAGATTCTCCAGCATGCCCGCCGCCGCCAGCTGCGATTCGAAAAAGGCGGTGGCGACCGCTCCGACCAGCAGCGTCGCCGCCAGCCCGACCAGGAAACGCACCCAGCCGGGAACGGCCATAAGCAGGAAATCCTGCCGGATCAGCCACCAGACCCCGCAGCCGGCGGCGATCTCCAGAATCGACACGGTGAGATTGTGCATCATGACAGCTTCAGGAACCTCCTATAGGCCTCGTCCCAGGCCCCGGCGTCGCCGTTCGGCGTGAAGTCGACGACCTCGAAGGAATTGCCGACCACTTCCCGCGCCTCGGACAGCGAGGCGATGTCGCCCAGGGCCATGGCCTGCATGATCAGGTTGCCGATGCCCTTGGCCTCCATCGGGCCGGCCTTGACCGGAATGCCGCTGGCGTCGGCCACCGCCTGGCAGATCCGGGGAATGCCCGAGCCCCAGCCGACGATGTGGATGACCCCGTATTTCCGTCTGGTTATCTCCATCAACTGGGTGATGGCGTGGCGGTGGGAAAGGACCAGGCCGTCCAGGCACATGCGCACGATGTCGGCGCGGCTTTCGGCGGCGGGCTGTCCGGTCTCCGCCAGGATGGCGTTCAGGGTCCGGGGCATGTCGGCGACCCGGTTCAGGCGCGGATCGTCCGGGTTGAAGATGCGGGCCATCGGCTGCGCGGCGTCGGCCATGGCCAGCACCTCGGACACCTCCGGCTCGCGGCCGTCCTCGCGCACCCATTGGGAGAGGCAGGCCTCGAGCACGCCCAGGCCCTGGATTCCCTTCAACAGGCGGATGGTGCCGTCGACGCCGCCTTCGTTGGTGAAGTCGGCGGAGAAGGTGTCGTCGTTGATTATCGGGGCGCCGACCTCGATCCCCACCTGGTCCCAGTCGCCGGCGACGATGTAGATCCAGTCGTCGGTCTTGGCGGGAATGGCCGCCACCGCCCCGGCCATGGAATGGCTGGCCGGCGCGATGACCGGGATCTGGCCCAGGCCGCACTCCGCCGCCACCTCGTCCAGGAGCGGACCGATGACCGTTCCCGGTGCGATGATCTCCGGCATCATGATCGGCGGGATCTTGGCGGTGAGGATGGTGTCGCGGGACCAGTCGCGGCTTTCCGCGTCGTACATGCCGCTGGTGGTGGCCAGGGTGTATTCCTGGACCGGCGTCCCCGACAGGAAGTAGGAGACCAGGTCCGCCATCAGCAGCATGGTCACCGCCTTGTCGAGGAGCGGATTGTTGGCGAGGGCCATGGCGTGGAGCTGGAAAAGCGTTCCCTGGCGCAGCGGCTTGATGCCGGTGCGCTGGTACAGGCTGCGGCCGGGGATGGAGAGGTGGAATTTTTCCACCACCCCGGTGGTCCGGGGATCCTCGTGGTGCACCGGATTGGCCAGAAGGTGCCCGGTCTTGTCCAACAGGCCGAAGTCGACGCCCCAGGAATCGCAGGCCAGGCTGTCCAGCTCGCCGCCGTGGCGGGCGCTATAGACGGACAGGCCGCGTTTGGCGTTGATCAGCATGGCCGGGAAATCCCAATAGGTGATGCCCAGCATGGATGTGGCCTGGACCGGGAACCGGTGCATGATTTCCAGTTCCAGCCGCTTGCCGTCGAAAGTCCCCAATATGGCGGCGCCGTTCCCGCTGCCGAAGTCCAGCGCCATATACCGCTTCGCCCTGCTCATGTGCTCTCCCGCTTCGTCATTGTTTCCATCGGCTATCCCCTTGCCTCCTTCTTTTTGCGTCCGGTCGGCGCCGTGCGCGCGCTGAACACGTTGTGGCGCTTTTCCTCGCGGACGTTCCTGGCCATGGCCACCGCCCGCTCGTACAGCTTTTCCTGACTCCGGTGGACCGGATCGTAGGGGGCCGGCTTTTCCCGGGCGTAGTCGCCCTCGGGCAGCAGCCGCCAGGCGCTGACGTTGTCCGAAAAGCCGGCGTCCAGCGCCGCCAGCACCTCGCGCCGGCAGTCGGCGTCGTTGATCGGGAACAGCAGCTCCAATCGCCTGTCCATGTTCCGCTCCATCCAGTCGGCGGAGGAGAGGTAGACCTCCTCGCCGCCGCCGTTGCGGTAGTGAAAGATGCGCGGGTGTTCCAGGAAGCGGTCGACGATGGAACGGACCCGGATGTTCTCCGACAGTCCCGGCACCCCCGGCCGCAGCCGGCACATGCCCCGGACCAGCAGGTCGATCTTCACCCCGGCCCGGCTGGCGGCGTAGAGTTCGCGGATGATTTCGGGGTCGATGAGCGAATTCATCTTGGCGCGGATGAAGCCGGGCGTCTCCGCCGTGTGCTTTTCGATCTCGCGGCGGATCATGGCGATGGTCCTGGACCGGAGGCCGGTCGGGGCCATTTCGATGTAGTTCCACACCGGGGGCAGGCTGTAGCCGGTGATGACGTTGAAGAAGGACGAGATGTCGGCGCCGAAGTCGGGATGGGCGGTCAGCAGCCCGAGATCGGTGTACCGGCGGGCGGTGCGGTCGTTGTAGTTGCCGGTGGAGAGGTGGCAGTAGCGGCGGATGCCGTCCGGCTCGCGGCGGATGACCAGCGCCGCCTTGGAATGGGTCTTGTAGCCGACCACGCCGTAGATGACGTGGGCGCCGGCGGCGTCCAGGCGCTGGGCCCAGGTGATGTTGGCCTCCTCGTCGAAGCGCGCCTGCAGCTCGACCAGGGCGGTGACCTGTTTCTTCTGCTCGGCCGCCCGGATCAGCGCCCGCACCAGCGGGCTTTGGCCGCTGACCCGGTAGAGGGTTATCTTGATGGCCAGGACGTTGGGGTCGTCGGCGGCGGTTTCGACGAGCCGGGTCACCGGGTCGAAGGACTGGTAGGGCAGGCTGATTATCCGGTCCTTGGCGGCGATGACCTGGAACAGGTCGGCGTTGGCCGGGAAGGCGGGATGCGCCTGCGGCGGCCAGGGTGGTTCGCGGAGGTCCGGCCGGTCGACGAGCGAGGTCAATTCGAACAGCGACTTCATGTCGAGCATGCCGGTGAAGCGGAAGACGTCGCCGTCCTCCAGGGTCAGACGATCGCACAGATAGGCGACCTCGGCGTCCGGGACCTTGCTGCCGACCGAGAGCCGCACCGGCGCGCCCCACCGGCTTCTTTTCAATCCCTCCTGGATGGCCAGGATCAGGTCCTCCGACTGGTCCTCGTCCAGGGTCAGTTCGGCGTCGCGGGTGATGCGGAAATGGTGGGCGGCCTTGATGTCGTAGCCGTTGACGATTTCCGAGGCGAACAGGGCCACCACCTCCTCGAGCGGGATGAAGCGGGCCTCGTCGAAGCGTTGGGGCAGGCTGACGAAGCGCTCCAGGCCGGACGACGGCACCTGGACCAGGACGGTGTCGGCCTTGCTGAAGAAGCTTTCGGCGATGTCGGCCCGGGCCGCGACCCGCAGCAGGATGTAGATGGCGCCGCTCGACAGCAGCGGGAAGGGATGGGTGGCGTCGACCACCATCGGGGTCAGCGCGGGCAGGATCTGCTCGCGGAAGTAGGCGGCCAGGTATTCGCGGTCTTCGGGCGCCAGTTCGTCGGGTTCGAGGATGGCGATGCTCGAGGCCCGCAGGGCCGGGAGGATGTCCTCGTACCAGCAGCTGTTGGCGCGCTGCAGCAGTTCCCGCGCCCTTTCCCGGACCTCGTTCAGGAGCTGGCGGGGCGGCTTGCCGTCGGGGCCGGTGGAGGACTGGCCCGACTTCAGGGCGCGGCGGATGAAGGCGATGCGCACCATGAAGAACTCGTCCAGGTTGGACGAGACGATGGCCAGGAACTTGACCCGGTCCAGCAGGGGCAGGTTGATGTCCTCGGCATGGGCCATGACCCGGTAGTTGAAGGCGATCCAGGACAGGTCGCGGTTGATCCAGTGCTCGGGGCCGATGTCGGCGGTTTTGGCGGCGTTGGCTATTGCCGTGGTCATGCCTACCTCCTGCCCACTCCGGGCGGCCTCATGCGGGCGGGCAACGAATGCGCCGCCGAATCCCCGGGCGGCAGCCCCTCGTAGCGGGTGCGATCCTGGATGCGCGGCGGCGTCCCGAGAACGCTGGGATCCTGGGTGATCAGGGGTTCGCCATAGGATTCGTTGTAGGGCTGATCATAGGGTTGTTCATACGATTGATCAAACGGTTGATCAAACGGCTGATCGTACGGTTGATCGTACGGTTGATCGTTTCGGGGCGCGGCCGGGGCGGTGCGGCCTCCGATCGGGAAGGGGCCGGAGGGATCGGCGCCGTAGCCGCCTTCCCCGGTGCCGCCGTAGACATTGTAGGACGGTTCGCTTCCGCTGGCGGTGGTCTGCGCCATCGGCCCGGCGCCCGAGGGCGGGGTCGGCGGCACGAAGTCGGCCGGCACCCGCCGCCAGGCCACCTTGTTGCCGTCCCATTCGCCGTAGTGGGTGAAGTTGCCCCGGGTGAAGCGGCGATAGTCGGTGATGGTGCCGGTGTAGGTGTCGTCGGACCAGAGTTCGTGCCAGTATTCCGGCGGAATGGCGTCGATGACGTCCTCCTGGCTGGACAGGTCGATGCCCAGGCGCTCGAAGAGATCCGGCGGGCCGTTGACGATGAGGATGCGGTCGGTGACGCCGTCGCGGTTGCGGTCCTCGCGGATTTCCCAGCGTCCGCGCTGGGACGACTCGATTTCGAGATCGTTGACGCCGCGCCATTTGGTGTCGCGGAGGACCGAGATCAGGCGCTTGTCCTTCGGCTCCCAG
>JAVIWB010000244.1:0-14653 GCA_031893035.1 Dermolepida albohirtum | reverse complement strand
GCCGCATTCATTAATAATGGAAAAAAGCACATTCGAATAAGACTTTTTCAGCAACATTTGAAGGGTTTTAGAAAGAATGAAAACGATTCGAATAAGACTTTTTCAGCAACATTTGAAGGGTTTTAGAAAAATAAAACGATTTTATGAGTTGTTTCATCACTATGGATGAGATTTGGGTCTACCACCATGATCCTTAATCAAAACGAGAGGCAAAGGAGTGGTGTAAATCCGGTACTTCGGCTCTGAAACGAATTAGATTCAGAAATCAATCATGAAAGTGTTATCATCAGTTTTTTGGGACGCAAAAGGAATTTTATTCGTGACTTTCCTCCAAATTCAGATTATTATTGTAACCTTTTGGACCGCTAGATGTAAATGTTCGTGAAAAATGATCTGGTTTACAGAAGAAAAAAATTATTTTTCATCAAGACACGGCACCCGCTCACACAGATTAAAAAACTGTCGCAAAAAACAGTGAATTAAAGTACGAATTGTTGAAACACCCACTGCATTTGTCAGATTTAACTCCTTCGGGCTCGGCTGTTCTCCATCTAAAAAATTCATTCCGGAAAACGAATTTCATTGAACGAAGAGATAGATCAGCCATGGAAGTTTTCCGGGAAGGAATCCATGAATTGAAGATGACTGAAATATGTTTATTGAAATTCAGGAACGCTATATTGAATAAAAAAAGGTTTTTCAGACCATAAAATCGTATTTTTATTATGAATGACAAAACTGCTTGCAAAACCTGGTATATACGCAACTATTTATTTTAAATTTTACAAAAAGTAACTTTTGTGAGTTACAAATATTCGAACGAAAAAATCTGCTCTTGTTTAGTCACTTACTTTCTGTCTACCATAAAGCCAAAGACCCCTTTCTTCCAAAGAATAAATGTATTTGAACACCGGAAGTTTTCCGGGAAGGAATCAATGAATTAGGTACTGAAACATTGATTGAAATTTAGGAACGCTATATTGAACAATAAAAGGTATTTCAGACAATGAAATCTTTTTTTTTTCGAATGACAAAACTACTTGCAAAACCTGGTATATACACAACTTTTTATTTTAAATTTTACAAAAAGCCAATTTTTGTGTTACAAATATTCGAACGAAAAAATTTGCTCTTGTTTAGTCACTTACTTTTTGTCTCTAAAAGCCAAAGATCCCTTCTTCCAAAGAATGAATGTATTTGAATACGTAGTCCTTTCCTAACATTCCTGGAATATTGTCTAGAATATATCATTTCCAGTTAATTCAATTCTATTTTATAAATTTTCTAAACTTTAATCCCTTTTCACATAAATTTGCTATTCTGGCCTATTATCCACCGACCTGGCAATTATAATCAATATATCGTGCCTCATAATTAATTCTAATTTTTTGCTGTGCTTTTTCTGTATCATGATTGGTCCTTTTTGAAGTGGTCAGTGCACTTCCCTTCGTTCCACCAGTTCCTTTAAAAAGCTGGACCTTTTAGAAACACTCTTTTCTAGGACACATTTCAACAACAAAGCACGTGCACGTCCGTGAGGGAAGTTTTTACCGAAACCTCGTACATGTTCAATATGCACATGTCTCAGTCGCGGAATATAACATTTTGTTTAATAAGCTATACACATATAAGTGCATTATATATCATTCGTTACCTAAAAATTTATCCTAATCCTTGAACGTTTTAATTCACAGATTATTACCTAATTTATTTTATGACAGCATTTGTAATTGCTTACACTTGCTTTTTTATATATTGCTTTCGTTAACAATTTTTATTTGTATATTAAAGCTCCAAGAATTCTCTTTGTGTTAACGGCATACTCTCAATCATGCCAGAAATCTGACTTCAAGTCCGGTGCTGTGATATAGAGAAAGAGTTTGCATAGTTTTGCTTTCCCTTTTAAGCGAATGCTAGCAGACAAAGATCGTAAATCGCCCCACGAGTGCCAATAGAATAATAACTCACGATTTGTGAAAGTCTCATATAACTGGTGTTAAGCTGTTTGGGGATGTGAAAGCGTGAATTATTTTTATTACTAAATTGATTCAATAGAATTTTAAATACAGCCTTGTTTTATACCAGTTAATAATTTCTTTTTCAGCTGGACAGACATCCTGGACTTTTGATGCTGACCATAAATTAATTAATCATGAACTTTTTTTGTTATTATTGCAACGCTAAAACTAGCCTGGAACAGAATCATTTCCATTTCTATAAATATTATATCTGAAACAATATAATATCACTACGCGTGAGGGTTAATAGTAGCTTCACAAGTGCGAGCGCTGTAACAACGCAGAGGCTGCCAATATTTCTCGTAAGGGGAGTTATTGACTTATCACGTTAGGGATGGCTTGCCTTAACTGGATGCTGGCAGCCAAAGAGCTTAAGTCACATCATTATTTTACAGTTACTAATTTTAGGAGATACGAAGGTATTGATTATTATTATTATAGAGCCTGGAGTTCTTTCTGTGCTGTGGTAGTGTATGTGTGGAATTGTTTTAGGTTATATTCACAACTTGAATACCGAAAATATAGACAACTGAAAAATTATTAGATTATTTCATAAAGTTGTTGTGTCTCACGCAAATGGTTTGGGAAATGTTCAAGGGAATGGCTGTTGCAAGAAGATAATAAGCCTAATCTCAACATCAAAGTTTTGTACGATTTCAAAGTAGGAAAAGTACATCGAATTATATAATAACTTTCCCGGTCAACAAATATCAATCTAATAAAAATATTTAGGCGATTATAAAGCAGAAACCCGGTAATATTACAAATAAAATAAGTTATAACATTTATCTGACTAGGAAAGTCACACAACCGAGACACATCGATTCAACAGTTATGTAAGTATGTAAGTGTGTGTTATCGTAATGCTACATATATGAAGCACAATAAATATATAAAATAATGACATTTCTGTTTGTAATTTTATCGGACATAAAACACAAGTAAACAAAAAGATTTACGAGAATAAGTAATCATTTATAGCATAAGAGTTCTTTTAATGAACCGATTTATCTTGTTTACCGTTGTCGTGCTTAGGAGAAATTTTTGTAACATATTGTGCTAAAAAGGTATTCAAAAGCTTGTTTTCTCGCTTAATTGAGTTTTAACCTCTCTCGAGTATTTTATCAGGCTATTGTTAGTTATCATTTGCCTTGTTATTTGTTAGTAAATATGTTGTACGTACCCCACAAGTAGTATCCAAATTGTTTTACGTTTCTCCCAAAAGAACAAATTCTAAACATCACATTTTGAAAAAGCGTTGTATTATTTATTGCTACGTCTCAGCAGTTATTTTAGTTTAAAGCACTTATTGTCCTTGGTTCATACCTATTCATTAATGTTGTATATAAATTGAATTTTGTATTTAAATATACATTTAAATTTGTATTTATATTTGATTTCATATTAAAATTACACCTCGTTGATACTAGTTGGTACCATTCGCATGCGAAGTATGTCCCGTCGTATAACATCGAGGCGTGTCTCAAATGGACCAGGCTACGTCTTCTTTCATTCTTTTTCCATTCACATGCTATCCAGAGTCGTTCACGAAGTCTACCATATTCGTAAGTGCGATCAAGCTACTCCGTAGCGTACATTAGATTTTTGTTTTTACTTTAATTCGTCCTTGCTCGAACCCCTTGATTGTCGCTCGTATAGTAAACCACTGCCGCTCCAGTAATTGCGTGCAGATCAAGCTCCTGCCGGTATACATCCATCGACCTTCCTCCAGACTAGCATTTCTTTCAATTCGTACATGTATTAATATTCATGCAGTTTTCAATTTTTCTCGTATTTAAATGTCATTCAATTCTACCTGACATTGTTAATTTATATTTTTGTGTTGAGATATGTTTTTGTGTTGAAGACAAACTCCGGCGCTTCCTCACATTTTTAATAAAGAATTTGCTTAAATTATTTCAAAAAACGCATTTATTTACCATTTCGGTTTATTTTTAGCTGTGTACATGTAAGCCAATGGCATGTTTTGATCTCGCTAATCAAGAAGTTATTTTGATCACTAAGGTTGATATATAACCCCTTTCCACATTAACTTTTATAAATTCTGTATACGCATTTCGACAACCAAGTTGTCATCATCGGCAGATAATTTCAAAGTGTCGCACTTGGTAAAATACGGCGAAAAACAACTGTACGAAAATCAAACTCCGTACGCGATCCACACCGCTCAAAACCATGATGTACACTGTGTGTTTGTTTCACAAGATTTTTAAAAAAATTATTTTTACTTAAACTAGCATGAACTAGATTGCAAAAGGGGATTACGGTCAAGACTGACAAGTGCCTGCATGTGATTTATTATATTGTTCCTCCTCTGACATTAAACAGACGAAAAGGGTCGATTGCAGAGGGGCAGATTTATCATTATTGTTCACCACATGGTTTAAATTCTTTAAGATATGCATGCTTTCATACGTGTCTAATTCTCGATAATTATACACGTTTTTTATCAAATGTAAACAATCCATATTAACACTGTGGTTATTTTCTAATACATGTCTCGCTATACCCGATTTTTCCGGTCGGTTGAATTTTATGCAAAGGTGTTACTTTATACCGGGTTTCAAATTCAACTACAAGAAGTTATCATAAGACAATAAAAAAGAAACAGAGAGAGTATTATAGGACAGTGTTTTAGAATATTCTGGATCAGTCTCTATATAATCCATTTACAGTTTTCAAAAAACTTACAAAAAACACTTCAAAATCTTTTTCGAACTTTAGATTGGAAATTATTAAAGAAATTATTGAAAAGTTTGAATCAACCACACGTTGACTAATTCATGGAAATATTCTATCAAAAAGAAATTTTACAGATGTGTTTCAAAATACATATATGAAAAACAAGAAACAAGGTAAGGAAGGATATAAGAACTTGGCACGACAACCCTGCTTCAAGTTATATAACATTTAGTTTCTTTTACTCAATAAAATTCATGTTTTTTATATTTGTTTTTCTTTTTACATTCTTTTTTAACAAATTTTTAGGATGAATCTGCGCAACAAATAAAACTAGCGTGCAATTTTATACCGAAAAATCGGAAACGCTCGCGGTTAGAAAATTTATAAATTAATAATATTCTTTCTTAAGCCGTATACAGGGCAATTTACAAAAAAAAAATGGTGCGAACTGTAAGGTTTTCTTTCATCTCTTCAAATGCTTCTCTCTATTGTAACTCTATTAGAGATATTTAACTTTGATTCAGGGCAGTGTCTTTGGCTTAGCGAATTTTCTTGTAAGTCATACACATCTGGTAGGAAAAGAGGCAAACATTATTAAAAAATTATAAACATTAAAGGCAACCGAACACTTAAGTTTTTAATTTCTATACAGATTATACGTCCGCCAACTTTCGACGAGAAAACTCCTCTAGTTTTATAAAATATCTAAATTTCCATTTCAAATTAAGAAAAGTATAAACGGCCAATCTTCCCTCCATTATTTTTAATATTATATAAATATTATACAAAACAATTTTAGATGACATTTCATATACAAATACTTTTAAATTTAAATATAAATTTAAGTTACTATATTAAAAATAAAAAATATGAATGTTATTTTCCAATTTCCTTTTTCTAATTCTACATCTTCTTCAATCTTGTATCTCTTTGAAGTATTTCGATTACATTTTCATATTTGCCCTCTCTTCCAAATTTTAAGTTCAATTTTTCTTTTAATAACTTTTCTATTTTACATTTATTATTTTAAAACTTATTTTTTTTGTAAATAAATGTTTATATAATTATAAGATTTAAAAGAAAGAAAAATTTTCGTTCGTAAGAACTAGTTAGTAATTGTTCTCTATTTTACATTCGCAGTCTCTATCACTTCTTAATCGATTACTTGCCAAGAGAATGTACAAAAATTCTGACAAATTAAAAATTGGAATATGTTTGAGCCATTGACTTGACGTAACTTTAGAAGACATTAATTATATTATTACATTATTTCAAATATTATTCAAAGAATCGCCTGAAGTATCTGGTTGGTAAACTTCCTTTGCGGTTTCCATAGTTTCTCTTGATTTGGCAAGGGACATCACCCTGAGAGTGTCCCTTGACTGCTGTTGACTTTTACACTGCTGCACTGAAAACAAAAGATTATATATTGTGGATGAATACTTATGTATTGTTAAGATTACTTCTATGTCTTAAAAATAACTGAGATACCTCAAAGGAACAAAAAAATGTTGAAATTTAACAGATATTATTATATACAGTGTGTATCAGCCAAATGGAATAAATTCGATAATAATTAAATGGAAAGGTGTTCGAAAAAACGCTCGGACACGTCGATTGGGATTTTTAGTTGCGTATTTTTTTAAATAAAAAGTTTATATACAGGGTGTGTCATGTAAAAGTGGTCAATACCAACTTTCTTATTTTAAATGCAACACCCTGTCAAATATTAAATTTTTGGATTCTTTAGAAAATTCCAGACATATTTCATGTACAATGTCCTATACCTATTTTCGACTGTTTCGGAAATATTAAATGTTTTCAGATTACTTTGAAAAATTTTTGATAATGTAAAAAATAACAAGAAAAACATTAATGTCACTGTAGGAGATGTTCAAAGTGTTCGCCGCAAACATCTTGACAACATCCTAATCTTAAATAAAAATTTTTTCTAACGTTGCTCAACATCTCAGGTGTGACCGATCTAATCGCAACTATTATTCGTCTTCTTAAGTTAGCTAAGTCGAGGTGTTTAGTTTTGTATACTATACTCTTGACATATCCCCATAAGAAGAAGTCTAATGGCGTTAGATCAGGGGATCGTGCTGGCCATTCCATCGATCCTCGCCTACCTATCCACCGATTCGGGAATATTTGGTTGAGGTACTGCCGGACATTGATTTCGTAATGGGGTGGTGTTCCATCTTGCTGGAACCACATCGTATTTGCTGGAACTTGTGGATTTGCTAGATCGGGATATAAGTTTGTCAAAGCTGGCACGAGATTATTTTGAAGCAATGCTAAATAATTGTCGCCATTCAAATTTCCATCAATGAAAAAAGGACCTACGATATGATCTCCAACAATTCCTGCCCAAACATTAACCTTCTCAGGGTATTGCGTATGTTCTTCCCTCATCCAGTGAGGATTTTCCCTGGACCAATAGCGGCAATTTTGACGATTAGCATGACCGTGAAGCGTAAAGGTACACTCATCAGAATATAAAATATGTTCTAATTGGATCACATTGTTATCTAACAGTGTCATCATTTGTTCACAAAAATACGTTCCTATCAAAGTCGTCTTCCATGAGCTCCTGAGTTGGTATAATTTTATAGGGATGCATTTTATTTTCTTTTAATGTGCGAGTAATCAATGAACATTGACGCTGCTTGTCTACTAGAAGTATGCAGGTTTTCTTCAAACTCAAGCACAATATCCAGTTTGGTATCATTACTTACTGTATTCGCAACTGCTTTTTTTATTTGTCTTACATGTCCAAACTCGCGAAACTGCTTTTCTATTTTACTAATTGTTCCTTGGGATATAGGCGGCAAATTTGGAAATTTCTCATGAAATAAGTGAGCAACTTCCATTTGTGTCCGTGTGTTATCTCCATAACCAATTATCTGCAGAATTGTTATTTTGTGCATTTCTGTTAAATGAACCATTTTGCGGAAATGTAGTTAACGAAATTCAAACAGTTATAACACTGACAACACTATGACACTGACAACACTTTGCTAAGGCAAGGTATTTTAAAACGAAGTACAAGTACAATTAAAGATTTTCACTTAATTGTTCGGTAAACAAACTATTATGTGAAAATCTTATTTTAATTGTAAACAAAATTATTAATCTGAAAACATTTAATATTTCCGAAACAGTCGAAGATTGGTATAGGACATTGTACATGAAATATGTCTGGAATTTTCTAAAGAATCCAAAAATTTAATATTTGACAGGGTGTTGCATTTAAAATAAGAAAATTGGTATTGACCACTTTTACATGACACACTCTGTATATAAACTTTTTATTTAAAAAAATACGCAACTAAAAATCCCAATCTCATGTGTCCGAGCGTTTTTTCGAACACCCTTCCATTTAATTATTATCGAATTTATTCCATTTCTTATACACACTGTATCGAATTATTAAATAACAGCACCAAATTATTTTTTTGTTGCTAATTACAAGAAAAATAATCGAAGCAGAAAACTTCTGTGTTGTTCTCTTTCTTTTTCTATTATCGATTTATTCCTCATGTAATTTAAACAATCTTAAAATTAATTATATATTTTCTAAATTTAGCCTTTTCTGTTTTATTTAAGTAACTTTTAATAACACGTGACGCATAAGGTAAAATAATGCTCTGACGAACAACAATAGTACAGTTTCTTCAGTATACATTTTTTTCAAAATTTAATATTGGAAGCTGTTACAGAGCTAACACTACTTCAATATTCATAGTTCTAGAAACAGCGCACTACTCTTCTAACATCATCAATAATAATAATTTACGTACTCTATACAAAGCCTCATAAGACGCAATTTTACTTGCGGTACCATTGTTTGTATTTTGATTAATGTTATCGTAAATACTATAGCCTAGAGTGTTTACAATATCCGTTCTAAAAGCTCTAGTACAATCTATTAAAATATACGCTCTCGGTTGGAACTAACAATAGAATTAAGGTACAGAGAAATCAACGCTTATATCGGCATTGTCTGATGATCTGATAATATTAAAACTAGTAAAGCGTTTCTTAAGTTGCTATAAATGAAATTCGTTTTATCCCCTTTTTTAAGTCAAATATTTAAATAGAATTTTTTCCATTTTGGTTTTAATTTCCAAACTCTGCTTTTTTTGGGAATTTCAAATTAGTTAATTAATTATTGGGGAAATAAAACAATACCCAAAAATTCATATATCTATTTGTTTCAGAAAAATACCATATTTGTGATGGACTCACATCTGACAATTCACATTTGCAGAGAAAACGGTATTTTTTAAAATGTAATTCTTAGGGGCGCTCTCTAAAAAAAATGGTAAGGTAATTTTCACAAATGTTATGTTAAAATATCAAGACATTTGCATTGCGCAAAAAGTAACAGTGTGTATTTAGCATTGGTTAAAAAATTTCAAAAAAAAAGAGAAAAATATAATTTTCTTTTTAAAACCCTAGGTAAATGTTTCCCGAAACGTTTAATTTGATAAAAGAAATATGGTGATGCTTTTATAGAATGGTTTTAGTGGTATAAATGATTTAAAGATGGTTAGGGACATAAATGACGAAAAACACCCCGATTAAAAAAAAAATCTGTGGTTACGGAAAGTAACATAAACTTTCGGGGAATTTTATCAGAAATGACCGAAATTCGCATTGCGCCCTTTGGGAAAGGAATTAAGTATTTCCAAGCATTAATTTATCGCGTTTTGACCAGCTTTCCATGAATAAAAAAATTTTTGGGCAATGTTTTTAGCCCCAGCTAACTGAAAAAAATTGTATAAAAATTGATTAAAGATGAAAAAAGGAAAAAAATTTATATTATTTATCTTTATATATTCTATTGAAAAAAAACCAAAGACCAAGCATCAAAGCTCAAAATGGAAGCATCCAAAAAATTTAAGACCGTTTAAAACCCCTTTTGAAGAAGTCAAAAGTGAAGATGATGTTAAATTTGTTTTTATGATTTGAAAGTCATAGTGCACAATAATTTTCCCCACCTAGTCAATGCTGTATATTATTTGGGGGAGGAGCGTCTTTTGGGCGATATGGTTATCATAGTTCTCATCTAAATTTTTAATCTGTATATGGTCTAGGGAACAATTTCATCTGAATATTAAATCTTTTTTACGTCCTAAAAAATTGAACTTTTTACTGCTATTTTAATACGACAAATAGTCGGTCCTTTTTTCTTTTATGGTAGAAATGAACATTGCCATTCAAAAAAAAAATTATGTTTATGTTTATTTTAGGAAATATTGATTTAAAAATTCGGGGAAAAGATTCTAAGCTTTTTTAACTTTTACAGGGATGAACTCCGAGGGAAACTATTTTGGCAGGATGGTGCAATATATTATTGAAACGGTGAAACTTTAAATCGAATTTTTAAAGTATTTAAAAAAGAGGGTAAGCGGCAGGTCCCCGGCCTGTTAACTTAACCCAAATTTAAATCTAATGATACCCATTAATTTTATTTATGGCTTAGATTAAAAAACTCTATATTTAAAACACCTAAATACATATTCATGAAAAATAAATAAAATTTCCAAATTTTGGAATTTAAATGACTTTAATAAAAAGTCTTCATAAACTTGTTGGGCAAAATGTGCGCAAAAATTTGGGTGTTGGGGGTTTAAAAAAATTTTTGAAAAAAAACTAAGTGATCATCATACCTTTTAAGAATAAGCTCATATAAAATTAAAATGCTTTGCTTTATCCTACATTAATTTTTTCTCTTGTATTTAATATACAAAAAAATTTGCTGTTCGTAAGATGCTATGTTTAAAATTCTCGGATTTTTAAAACCATATGTTATGGTAATTTTGATGGAGTTGTGGTTGATTAAAATAATCACTTAAGGTTAATACATAACCCGTTTCATTCAACTCTCGTTTCAACTGAAATGTTAAAAACTCCCAAGTAATTTCAAACCAGAAAATAACCCTAAATCATCCAAAAAACACACAAACACAGTGTTTTTTTGTGGTTTTTCCTAGCCCCGGGCTAAAGCGCGACACTATGTTATATTTATGAGAAAAAAGAAAAATTGGTTATCAAAGCCCCTTGTCACAAAGCAAATACTAGTATAGTAAGGAATTTTATATCTTTGATTAGAAAAAGGTGCAGCGAGCCAATATGTTTCACCTGTAAAACCCCGAAAAAAAAGACGACAATGGGGTTTTAGAAGACAGGTAAAATAGTGCTGCTCTAAATGAAGTGCTTACTTTTCATTTTTTAGAGTAAATTTTTACAATATTTCTGTTACGTCCGTATTTAAAAGACCTGGAAAAAAAAAACTCTAAAAATTAGTTTCAATGTTAGGCTTACGATAACAATTTTTGTTTATACAAATAATTTTTGTTACAAGAATTTATTATGCTATGTAAGTTTCTCTAATTTTCATAAATTTAATTAAACAGCTTAACTGTTCATTTTTTCCCCTTTTTTTTGTACTGATTATTTCGGGAAATTCTCTTTCAATAACTTTTACAATTCTTTTCCCTTTTTGAATATTACTTTAAGAAACAAACACGTTAAGAACATTTCATTAATGCGTAATATATTATGCTATGTTTCCTGCAAATATGTATATTTTAGTGAATACGATGAATACGATGGGGTTACGTTGGGTAATTTAGTTTAAAAAGATGTTGTTAGATATTTGTCAAACTGTTGTAGAAAAGGTTTTTTATAAAATTTTCAGGAAACTTCGCCAAATTTCCCAAATTTAACTTCTTACGAAAACTTTAGTCTGGGGGAAAATTCACTACAAAATCCCGGACTCTCATTTCTTCGGCTACAACGCTTAAACGTGATAAAGTGTCACAAAAAAACATTTATTACAATTTAAACGAGATAAAGGACCCCATTTTTCAACAAATTTCTTAAAGAAAAACTCCATTTCAAGATTGGTGGTGGTTAGTGTTCGTGTTCTATCTGTTTGCGTTGATGGGAGCCGTCTAAAAGCCCCACGGGCAATTTAAAACGGACATAAATTACTGTTCTTGTTATAAAGTCTATATACTAGGACTTGGGAAGGGGGGGAACAAAAACATAAACTCTGCCATTTAAACAACAAGACATACAACTTCGCTACCACTACTTTGTAACACGTACCCAACTCGCAAAATTTTTGACGATCTATGAAGAGATTCCTTTTTCCGTAGGTCCGTGAATATTTCGAGTGGTTATCTGCATAATGCATGGACACTTTGCAAAGATTATAACATGTATTATTCAAAATCGCTCAGTGTTGGTGAGCGGATCCTTAAATAGTTGCAAACAAGTCCCCGAAAAGTCCATTAAAAAAATTTCCTCCGGTTTGTTTACACATGTGCATCGTATTCTTTAATAAAAAAAAATATATGTAAATCTTAAACGAAATTTGATTTTCTAAAAATTCCGTTGTCTTATTGCCACTGTTCAAATAAAGAGTGCATTCGATTTATATTTGTATATGTGATAATAAATTTATAAAAGCAATTGAGGAGTTTTGCGATTTCTTGAAACTTTTATATATTATAGTTAGTAGTTTATGTAATTACTTTAGAATTTTTTAATAAATTGCTTGTGAGTATTTGTTTTACTTTTAGTGAGTTAATGATTCTTCGAGAAAAAATGATTTATTGAAAATAAACATTTTAGTATACATCTGTATTTCTGGCTTACGTCTGGTGTTCCATAAGAAGACTATTTAAGACCAATGCTTTTTTTGGTTTTAATTAAACATTTCTGTAGCACAACAAAATATAGCAAGTTGCCCATCGCATATGATTTGAAGCTCTTTTCCAAGACACATAAGAGAGAAGACTGGTAGCTCCTGTAAAGCCAACATTTAATGATCGCATTAACTCAATTGTTCCTTCTTCATTGAAAGTTTTAGATTTTATGATATGCAACGTTCGGGTTTTCACTTCTGTTCAATCTATCTCACTAAACATTTTGCTTTTGTTCCTTCCACATATTAATAACATATGCTTCGTTAGTGTGATTTGGAAGCAGTAGAGAAGAAGTTTCAAAATACTTTTGTCTCAAACATACTGGTGGTTCTCCTGTGCACGGTACTGATAATTCGTGTTGGCTTGGTACCTTTATTAAAGAATATTTTTATTTATTATTAAGTTACTACGATTTAGTTTTAGTTTTCATTATATTTTGTAATGTTTAATATTTTTGTTTACCACTGTTCTTGAGATATTAGACAAACAATCTAGAAATAGAAATATTTTTCAGACCTTTACCCCCCCCCCCCAATGCCTGTGTAATGCCGGCTATCCTCGACATAACTGGGAAAATGGAAAAATTTAAGTAGCGTATTGAAGATCTTTAGAAAAGCAATTACAAGTATATTACGGAAGCCTTTTAGTTAGAAAACTAGGTACTTCACCATCACCCAAACTGTTTTTTTAAACCAAAAATTCTGTTCAATACATTGTCCCCCACAAACTCCTCAAACAGCACAATCAGACGCAGTAGTAGCAGCTTCTGACGCTGGATGATTTATATAAACACTATTAAAGTATTTAACAAAATCATTAACAATTAGCCCTGGTTGCTGGTAACTTCCATCATCGAAGTAAGTACTTCTAGGAATACCTATTCCTCTATTCTTATCTTTAGCGTAAGTGGGTGCGCTAATAAATCATGGTCTACCAAAGCCTCCTGTGTTATTTTTAAAATGGCTATGAAAAACATCTATAGAAAGGTTCTTGAAGAGAACCAAGAAAATCCCTTAAGAAAAAACTGCCGAAATTTACAACGGATTACCGAGTAGGGGTGAAAGTCTGTTCGAATGACAATAGGACTACCAACATAACATTGTAAGTTCAACAAGTATATAACTAAAATGAGTGTGATAAGAAACTATATGCACATTTTGCCAAGTTGAGGAAAAAAGCGTGATCTATGTACTACGCCAATGTGAGGGAGTTGACACGTGTTTCCTATAAATGAGAAATTAATATTCCGAAATGTAACGGTGTGAAAAGTAAGTGTCAAAGCTGCTATCTCTCTTAAAAAGCTAAGCTGGAAACATTCTCCTAGAAGACATAAGGGCCACAATAGGTGCAGATGTCATAGCATTGTAAGCTCAATGGCTACCTAAAGTAGTTTAATATACTTTTTCTTATAAAATATAATATTTAATGTAAAAAATGTGAGCACAATCTACTGTTATATTGATGTTGAAATAAACAAGAAAATGTGACTGACGAGACTAGAGCACGGAAATGGTTTCTTCGATTTAAAAGGGACTATTTTATCATAAACAATTCTCAATGTACAGGAAGACCAGTGGACTTTGCTGAAGATCGTCTGAACATTTTAATTTTTGACTGTCTGCGATAACCGACTCGGAAACTGTCCACTATAGTGTATTGTAACCAATCGACTATAAGGTGACATTTGAAATTTCATAAGTAAAGTTTAAAACCTGGGTGTTTGGTTGCCGCATGTGAAAACAACAAGTAGCAGCGGACAATACTTGTTCCGTTTTGCTAACTCTTTATCGTTTAATTTATCGAACAACGTCGACAGATTTTATCCCAATTTGTTATTGGTGACGAAAAATGCCATGTTAAGACCAAAATCAAAAAATCCTAACAAAAAGCGATTCTCTGAGCAAAAGTTGATACTCGACGCGAAAGGTGATAGTGCCCATCTGATAGGACAAGGAGGAGATATGTAGCCGTCACATTAAAGATTTACTTACAACAACTACGTCAATTTACAAACGCAATTCAAGAAAGGGACTGGAAAGACAATAAGTTATTTTGCAGAACGATTGCTTTCTCCTTAATATGACTAACATTTTAAAATCGGCTATTTAAGAACTCTGTTGGGAGGTCATTCCATATCCGTTTTCTTCGTCTGATTTTGCTCCGTTATATTTCCATTTCTTTCGATCTGTATCAAACAGACTTCGA
>JAVIWB010000243.1:0-146102 GCA_031893035.1 Dermolepida albohirtum | reverse complement strand
AGCTTCTTCTGTCAATTTCTTTTCTAATACTATTTTGAAGGCTTCATCTTCATTAAAAGCTAATATATTACCAATGCCTGAACACCTAGAATGTAATGATAACATTGATCCTAAGGAGGCAGTTTCTGAATTTCCTATACTGGTTGGCTGTGAAGACTGAGCAACATCAATACATGTTTGAACCTGTTGGAGAACCAATATACACTTATCTATGATTTTCAATTATTTTAAATTGTTTACATACTGGACATACTCTTAATGTCGGTGACCAAACACTAGCTAAGACTAAAGTAGCCTGAGGCCAGGTATTTAAAATACTTGAATAACATGGTAAGTTAAATGTCTTAACAGCCTCAAGACCTTCTACAATTTTTTGTGCAACTTCTAGTAAATCACCATCACGGACATATGCATATGTATGATAAAATGATTTCAAAAGGCTTAAGTCTTGCCGTAGTGTCAATAAATAAGAAGATAATAAGCAATCATTCAAAATGATACGAATCCAGGCTCTACAGTAACCAACTTCAGTATTGATCTGTGTAGCATCCACAATCTAAAATATTGTGAGGCATTATGCATATATTATAAATCTTAGCAATGATTATTTACTTGATTAATTATGTCTTTGTGTGAAATTACTAATAAAGGATTCCAAAAGCTGGGATCTGGACGGTCATCAACATCAGCAATTACCTTTCTGAATCTCAAAGTCAAAGAATCTTTTAGTCCGTGCAAAAACATTGCCTCCACAACACAACATAATGAATTCGTTGCTTCTTCCACATCTAAAGAATCGCTTAATATGTTTTCCTCCACACCACACAGTTGTATTTCTTTAACTGTCTCTGATAATTGAGTTGTAATAACTTTTTTAATATAAGTGTTTCTGTCATTATGTTTACCCCTAACACTTTTTAATAAGGCGTTCATAATCTACAATTAATTATGAACATTTTATGATGTTATAAACAAATTATAAATTACAGTAAAGTAATTACAGGTAATTTGATTGTGACTAATAAATATTAATATGTCATTCTGACAAATTCCAACCATATATTTTTGCTTATAATACAAGTTATATAAAATTTTAGAATAATTATTTTTTTATCACTAATACATACTTAATTTAAATGTATTTTTGTTTACTTTTTGGATATATTATAATTTTTATTAAAATTGTTTTAAAAAAAGAAGTCAAACAATAAATGTTATTTACATACTTTTTTAAAGAAAATAATAAATAGTTGCGCTCTCTTTTGATGAATTGCTAAATTATTGCATTCTGAAATAGATATCCGTCTAAGTTTTATAAAAAACTGTAATGTATCAAGGATTTTAAAAATAAAATTCAAAATTAATTAAATAAGAATTCAAACTTTTGAAATAATAAAATATAGGATATGTTTTAAAAAGATTATCAAGCAATAAACATCGTTTACGTAATTCCAAAAAAAAATAATTAATAGTTGCGCCATCTTTAGACGCATTGTTAAATTATTATGCCCCGTAATAAATGTAGATATAAATATTATAAAAAACTGTAATTCACCAATGTTATTTTAAAATATCAGATGTCAGTAAAAACTTAAAAATTCAAATTCAAATTAAATTACATAATATATTTTAAATTTAATTTTAAACATAATGAAGAAAAGAAAAGAGATCTATATTTATTTTAAGATAATTTTAACATGTTAAATTATGATTACGTATCGATTAAAAATAAAATATAAATATATAGTCCCAATTTTATTTATAATTGATGACTATATTTAACATATAGATCAGACATATAAGACAAAATTGAAGTTCACTTATGTGCGAAAATGTGTTACGGCTGGTCTCTTTTTTGTTTTGTGTTTTAAAACGATGGTTGCATGTGACACCTTAATGATACGGTGTGACGAGCAATTCACTTTGATATGGGTCTACAGTCTTTTCTTAGAATATACCAATTAAGAAATTTTTAAATTATATGTAATTTTGAGGTTTTCTCAAACCGTAAAATTAATTGTAAATTAATTACAATTAGACGTTTTCTTTTATTATGGACCCCTTAACTGTCTGACATTAATAATCATATAGAGAAGGTATTTCATATTTGTTAGAAATGATGTTTCATTGTTTATACTTTCATAGTAACGTTCTCACACATTTAGGGCGAAATACACTAAAAATATGTTTTGATAATTTAGATTTATCGACAGTTATCGATACTTATTTTTTTTTTAATACAAAGGTGATTTAGCTCGAAGTGAAGTGCGATTATTAGCACCGTCTTTCGAAGGCGAAATTTGATTAGATTTTGACATTCAATTTCAAAATTACAACAGCGGGAATCTTAAAATGGATAAGTTTTAAATACATTTTGTAATTCAATATTTATTTTTTAAAGAACTAAACACAACCGAAGCTATGGTTTTTATGAAACAAATTTTAGATGGCAATACTCCTTCAAATGCCACGATTTTCAATAAAAGTTATCCAAAAGTGCAACAACTATGGAAATTGTTAAAAAAGTTGATATCGTTTAAGATTTTATATATATTTATATGGTGTTAAAAAATCCCTTATTGAAAATGCGAATTGTTGTTCAATTCGTAAAGACAAATAAATAATTAAATAATTCTACCTAGTTGACTGTGATCTGTGTTTATTTCAAAATGTTAGCGAGAACTATAAAGGGTACTAGGAAAGTTTTGCAATATGACACAACAATGAATCATAGGAAGCGCTTGTTGCTGCATGTTGAGACACCTTCATACGTGCATAGTAGCCGCCGCGACATGTAGATGTGCTCAGTTATTCCGTAGCAGTGAGGGTGTAGTGCTTGCGATGGCATCGTGGTCACGAAATGAGATAAGGGCAGTTTTGCGTTATAATTTCGTGCATGGTTTAAACATAGACCAGTGCTTCGAAGAAATGACTCTTGCACTAGGTGATGTTTGTCCACATCGCACAACGATATTCAGGTGGTATAGAGAATTCGAAAGGGGAAATTTAACTGTGGAGGATGCTGAGAAGCCGGAAAGGCCCCAAACGTCAGTTACGGAGGAAAACGTTACTACTGTGAGGAAAATGCTTGGCGAGGACAGGCGAGTGACCTACCAATACATAGAGGGTACTTCAGGCCTAAATGCACCAGCAATACGTTCGATCCTGCATGATCATTTGCACGTGAAGAAACTTTGTTCTCTCTGGGTGCCGCATCGACTGACTGAAGAGCAGATGACACAACGTGTGACTTGGTGTCGGGAGATGCCAAAAAAGTTTAATAAGGGACAATCTCGATATGTGAACAACATCGTGACAGGTGACGAGACTTGACTGTACTATTACGATGTGCCGACCAAAGCTCAAAACAAAGTTTTGGTCTTTGATGATGAAGACACACCCGTAGTTGTCAGAAAATCCCAGTCTGTAAAGGAGAAAATGATAGCTGTATTTTTCAAATCGAGTGGAATTGTGGAACGAGTCGTTTTGGACACACAGAAGGCAATCACAGCTAAGTGGTATACTGAACAGCGCCTGCCTAAAGTCATTAGATCTATGAAGAACATGCGGCCAAAGTCAAGAATGAACACCTAGTTTCCCCATCACGATAATGCTCCAGCTTAGCGCGCCAAAGCCTGCACCGAATACTTGACCACGACACGATTGAAACTTCTCGAGCACGCTCTCTAGGGTCCAAATCCTGCTCCCTGCGACTTTGCACTGTTTCCGCATGTGAAAATGAAGCTAAAAGGGAGGCGGTTTTCCAGTGATGAGGACCTTCAGCGGGCTTGGGACAACGAGTGTGCTTTACTCCCTAGTGAAAGTTGCAGAACTGATTTAAAGATTGGTTTCGGAGGATGGAGAGGGTGTATTGAGTGTAGAGGAAATTACTTTGAAAAAATTAAATAAACAAAGCTGTATTGCAAAACTTTCCTAGTACCCTTTGTAAATAACTGCACCGCGTATTTATTTTAAAGTCTTACGTCTTTTGTAGTAGATTTTGTACTTGTTCTTTTAATAGTGTTTTCCTTGAGTAAATACAGTAAATATAATCTAAAATAAACATGAGAATAACAATAGAAATAAATGAAGTATGTTTAAGGGAATTCGTAAAATATTCGTAATTTATCGATCGGTTTTTTTTCAAAACCCCTTACCGCTTCTTCGAGCATATATGTATACCTATACATATATACCCAGTAGTGATTCTTTAAAGTATAGATCATTAGGACTACTGCGATATGTAGAGTCGTCATATATCAAAACTATTTTGACATGTGAAAAAGTAACAGATACATTAATATTATTTGGATGTTTATAAATGACATCCGAGTATCCTTCAGTCACCAAATATGAATTATAATAAGGCATTTGATCCAACGGGGGTTATAAATCTTTACTTACGATCGCACTGACTTACCTGAAATTTTCTCTACCAACTTGGACATCGTCAAAAGCTATTATTTTTGTACATATTCTGACGCGTACAATTTGTCGCAAATATTATTCGATATTAAAAAAAATCACTTCTATTACACTCCAATTAATTGTTTGATATAAGATGCTATGTATTAAACATACAATGTTATTAGTTGACGGGTTAACGTAAGCATTCTCTCGTGGCCGAAGAGATAGCTCTTTCGCAAATTGGAAAATTCAATCACATCACAGTAAACGTCGAAGTACTAGGTTCGTATTGAAAAGTATGTAAATCAATTGCTTGCCTATTGGATTAAATACATTTGTATGCGAGGAAAGGAACAGTTCAATCTTTTTAACGAAGCCTTTCAACACTATATGTGTGTACGCAAAGATTTTTGTATCTCCTTGCTCACCTATTTGTTACTTTTCCTAAACCAAACCGATATAATTAGTTAAGCAAGTACGACTTTTTATAGAAGTAATGTGATCTTTCTCCACTCAATGAATAAACCAAATGCATTCAAGTTAAATGTCATTCCTTTAACTTCGTCGATTGTGCATCTGAAACACCCTTCTTCTAGTAATATCTGGTCCTTGTTACTCTATTTTATTAGTTGTTCTCCTTTGCAACTTTGCCTTCGATCAACTTTGACTTCAATCAGTTAATGAACTGATTGAAAAGCAAAATAATGATTTTCTGCTTTCTAAAGTGCAACAAAAAATGAGTTTCGTGACACGACAATGGAACGGAATTTTTCTGAAGCTATTCACGAATGAATGATTACAGTGTATGTATGTAGAGGGGGCTTCGTTATATTTTAAAATAAAATATTGGTTAAAACAGCTTCGATAAGGTCGTGAATCCATTGAAGATGGCTCACCGTCTTTTGGAATCAAGGAGTTATTCTTGTTGAATACGTACTAAAAGAGACTGCAACAGCAGTTATAGCCTACATGTTTCTAAGTCCTGGCGTGTCGTAAAATTTGCAGTTATAGCCTACATATTTCTAAGCACTGGTATGTCGTAAAATTTTCCGCAATACCCTTCGACTGGGAATTAAATTTCTTTCGTTTATTTTTGCACCTCCACTGAATTCTTTTAATACGAAAGTGAAGTAAAGAGAATAACGAGGTGGAAGCCAATCATCAGGATAACGAAGGAAGACCGACATTAATGACAGACATAAGTAAGCTGAATATTAAAATTGGAGAGTGAGAATGCAGGACAGGATATATGGCCCAGAGGAAATAAGAGAACGTGTATATAGAAGATTGATAAATTTTGAGATCCAAGCTATCCTGCAAGGAGAGAACATAGTGAAAAACGTAAAGACCTAGAGACTGTGATGGTACGATCATATAGGGGGAATGGGGGTGGAGAGTGAAGTAAATCTTCAGAGCAACGAGGGGAATACCGGCAAGCAGGTTGGAAGATCAAGTAATAACAGAGATAAGTAAGCTGAGTAATCAGAATTGGAGGGTGAAGAACTAGGACAGGGCGGAATGGAGAAAGATGGTAGAAGAGACAAAAACAAGCATTGGACTAGATCGGAGGATGGAACGTGGAGTAACCACGATCTCTGAGTTGACAAGCACGATGGCGCGGCTTTTAGAACACAAGGGTACGATCATATATAGGAGGAATGGGGGAGGAGAGTCAAGTAAATCTTCAGAGCAACGAGGGGAAGACCGGCAAGCAGGTCGGAAGACGAAGTAATAACAAAGATAAGTAAGTTGAGCAATCAGAATTGAAGGGTGAAGAACTAGGACAAGACGGAATGGAGAAAGGTGGTAGAAGAGACAAAACAAGCATTGGACTAGATCGGACGATAAAACGTGGAGTAACCACGATCTCAGAGTTGACGAGCACGATGGCGCGGCTTCTAGAACACAGAACACAAGGGATATATAGCCTTGTGTGTATAATAAAAAATAAAATCGTTTCACTTACGTCGTTATTTCGAGTTAGTTTTTTAGTATGTATTTTCTTTTTCCCAATTTTAACCAATATTTTTTGTAAATGTTTCGTCTGCAATAAATTTCAATTGTAATTTCTTTATTTTGTCTTTTTTTCAAATGAAATTCGAAGTTTAATTTGCCGAATTTTTCATTTATCTGATTTCGTGTGCTCTCAATCAACGGTTTTTGTAATTCCACCGTAATATATTTACGATATACATTTTTAGACAAGTTTCTTTATTAATACTATATGTATTTTGTGATGAAAAATAGCAAGTTGTACCAACAGTAGTGTCAAGAAGTAATATATAACTTGAAATGAACCACTAAATTACCTAATGTCCGCAATGTTCAGCGTCGGAACTGAAGGAGATATTATCTTGCTAGAGTCCCATGTCTTGATATAATATATGGTCTCATATATAACATGGGCCCGATGACACCAAATATCGCGCCATCGACTTTATTACGGTTTATAAACGCTGTGGTTCCATCGGTACATAATATATACACCTGTGTATATAGATTTGTATGTATACATAGGCATCTGTAAACTGTAAATTAGAATTACGTAATTCGTTTATTGATCAAATAATTTATGTAAATTCATATTACGAAATCTTGTAAAAGTAATATGTTGGGATGATGAAATAATAATGTTCTTTGTACTTATAAGTTGTTACTTTTACTTAAAAACATATACGATATGATTTGGAGAAGATATGACGTTGGCAGTAGTAAAACTGGACATGTAATCAATAATATGTAACACGTTTTTCTTTCTGAATAATATTAACAACAACGATACGCAGAAAATTAGATAAAATTCCTATATGGTACCTTTCCTTTATTATGAATTACAAAGTGCAAAATTACGATTCCTATTTATATTGTTACTGGACCTATTATTCAAAACGTTAACTTGATTACTAAGACTTTTGTAACGCTGTCCATGTGAGGCAAGATGTTATGACGTTTCTAACATTGTTTGCAACCCCAAGAAATATAATGCTTTGAGAAATGACTACTTCTTAAACAGTTAGAGCGCAATTCAAGACGCTCCACTTCATCATACCTGTTTCAAATATCGACCGAAATACTGATCCGGCTCGAAGGACCAATATTTTCTCTTTACCAGACAACCGATGTCATCTATTGCAGTTATGCGAAATAAAATGCGTTTCGATTTTATTTTGATTTTTATTACATATGAAACAATTTTGACAGTAGTTACATACAAAATAGCATTAGTCGATAAGATAAAGGACTGGCAGTCTGAATACAATACTAAATAAAATAATGAAAAACATATAACCACAAACGCAACGAAAATAGATTAGAAACATTTAATTGGGAGAGGGATATTAAACTCAAAAATCTAACTATTAATTAACTACCGTTACAAAATTTGAAAGCAGTGTAAGAAATTTTAGATAAAAATGTATACATTACGAGTTTTAACTATAGTTTTGTTTACAAAATATATTGGAAGACAATAATACGTCTCAAATAATTACATTTTATGTTACTTAATTTATAATTTTGTTCATGTACATGTCCTCTTTTGGTCTAAATTACAGCTTTGCATATTTTAAGCATTCCACTTATCCATTTTTCGAGGAAATTGGAATCAATTTGTTACCAAGCTTTCTATAAGTAACTCCATAACTGTTGAGCATTTTGCAGCTGTGGCGCTTTCACTTTTCTGTCCAGCTCATCCCAACATCAGTATGGACGCTTCTGGCCTTCTAAAACTCCACCTTGATACAAGTATACAAATAAGAGATAAGTCAGGGTTTTGCGAGGGCCAGATCATTATCGTAATTTCCCAGCTGCTTTTCTACCTTCCAAAAAGTTCTTGGATTCTTTAGCAATGTGTTTTGTATAGTTTTCTTGTCGGAATATAAACGGCTGACTGATAATGAGGCTTCCGAATGGCAATGCATTATTTTGCAGGGATCTTGTTGTTTGGTTTGATAAAATTAAACTTTAATCACCATATTTTAGATATCATAGGTCAATGGCTTTCCTTACTTGGTTTTCTGGCTAGAAATACACGTTGACTAGATTATTGTTCTGTTGTATGGTGTGAAATGTGTCAGAATACATCCATTGCTTCGGAAGATGCCTTTGATGTTGAGTAGACAAAAATAGTAGTCATCATAATGATTTCTTAGTTTTCTCCAAACCATTATTACTTCAAACTTTAAGCATTTTCTTTTTTCTAGTTGTCCGCTGTCATAAAGTATTCAAATCATATTTTACGTACGAAATGTAGAGTCCAACTGTCTTAATCTCTTATCTAACGTTGCATAGAAATACAAGGTTTTCCAATAAGAGTGATATGATTCCTTTAAAAAAAAACACACTTATTGTTAAGAAAACTCAAACGTTTTTTATTTAATGTGAAGTACAATCGATAGAATTAAGTTCTAAATAAAACGTCATTCAAATGGCCTCCACGACTTCTTCTGCAGGAACGAATTCGATGAACCCAATCTTCGAGAAATTTTTCCACTAAATCTAGTCGTATGTCAATATTGACTTGTAAAGCTTGAAGAGAGTCTGGTTTATTTCGATAGACCAATGACTTCAAATAACCCCACAGAAATAGTCTCATGGTGTTAAATCACAACTTCTTGGAGGCCATTCAATATCACAATTTCTTGAAATAATCGAATCTCCAAACTTTTCTCGCAATAATTCTATTGTTGCATTTGCTGTGTGGCACGTAACCCCGTCTTGTTGGAACCAAATGTTGTTAAGATCAACTTCTTCCAATGTCAGCCATAAAAAGTTGGTTATCATCAATCTATACCGCTCTCCATTGACAGTAACAGTGTTACCAGCTTCATTTTGAAAGAAGTACGGACCGATGATTCCACCATACCAAAAACCACACCAAACTGTCAATTTAGGTGCACGTAATGGTTTTTTATAAATAATTTGTGGATTTTCTTCGCACCAGAATCGACAGTTTTGTTTATTTACCACACCATTCAGATGAAAGTGAGCCTCATCAGAGAAGACGATTTTCTTAAAAAAATCGTTATCGTTTTCAAGTTGTTCCAAGGCAAAATCAGCAAATTCACGACGTTTACAGTGGTCTAATAGCTTCAGTTGTTGAGTGAGAACAATTTTATAGGGATGCAAACCCAAATCCTTTCTCAAAATCCGCCAGGTTGTGGTTTGAGACAGTCGCAATTGTTGAGAACGTCTTGGAATCGACAAATTACGGTCTTCAGTAACACTTGCCTGAACGGCAGCAATATTTGCATTACTTCGAGCGGTTCTTTGTCTTACTGGCACTTGAAAATTATGTAAAGAAAATGTAACCTCAAAATTTTTAACAATTCGACGAACAGCGAGCACACTTGGACCATTACTACGACCATAAAATGGCAAAAGCGCACGAAAAGTTGCAATTGGAGAACGATTATTTTGATAATAAAACTGAATAATTTGTAAACGTTGTTCTTGTGTATATCTCTCCATGATGAAATTGTAAACACTACTGAATACAATGAAAAACGAATGACAGATCATGACATATTACAAATGGCCGAAATGTCACTTCAAAATCATATCATCTCTATTGGAAAACCTTATAGATTTCAGTGATTACGAAGAAAAATATGTTATGTTTTTGATGCTTTTAATCAAGCGAAGAGTGCTAAATGACGCTTATTTATAATCTGTGTTTATGATTCTTAATATACTTTAATAAACACAATTCATAATGCCGCTGAAGACCACCCAAGAAATGTACATGGCCTTCCTATGAATGTCACAGGTTTAGATCATTTATTTTCCATGCAAGAGCCCGGTCATTTAATTTTTTATAAATTACCAAACTACGAGAAAGCAATTTATGAATTCAATCGAAAAATTCTATTGAATACATAGCCGTTCGGTCATGTATATAAGTTGTCCAGCAAAAACTGATACCAATCATTCAGTGCAAACAAAAATATTGTCTTCGGCTTGTGATTAATGGCCATCGTAAATATTACGAATTGAATACGTTCCATAATGATTCTTTGGTTGTTTTTAAAATCGAAAAAGCGTCTATTGAAAACAAGCTCTATGAACATCGTGCATATGCATGTGGACGTGTATACATACATATGTACGATACATATGACGTTTCTTTTGTTTAATTCTTCGTCAAAGCCAGGTCTATTTTTTAGATAAATGTCTCACGCTGTACAAAGACTTTTAAATAAAAATATCCACATTAATATATCCGGAGAATTTACATTTAAAAAAATACAATTTTATTTTGCATGTACAAAATATAAATCTCGTTCGATGTGCATAGAAGCGTTGTATTATTACTGACAGTTTACATTAGGATTTGTTAGGTCAGTAAATGGGTAGTTCAGGAGCTTAAGTTCACTCTTTGCATGTCCAATATAATCTGATGCTATTGTATTGAATTGTACGGCAGACAATATGTATATATGTATGTGTAATATGTATAAAGTTCTACATAGAAAGGGTATTTTTAGATACATAAAAGCAAAGTTAGCTTTGCAATTCTCTAATAGTGATAATGGAAATATTGGTATACATTTACAATTCTGTTTTTTTTAATTTACACACCACGATTTGAAATTAATACATATTTCTTTGCGTCAATTAAAAAATGATGTATCAAATTATCCAAAAATACTATGTAAACCATGCACATTAAATAATGGGCCAATAAAAAGGTAATATATTAGATGCGCAACTAAGTTCTCGCTGTTTTTTTTTTTGATGAAAATGCAACTTTATTGTGAAAATATGTTTACAAATGAATCATTCAAAATATTGCCCATCGCTAGAGACAACTTTTTCTGATCTTTCTAGCAGAGCTCGAATACCGTCACGGTAGAAGTGTTCGTCTTTTGAGGCTTTCCACGAATCAAGCCCTTTTGAGATGTCTTCATATGAGCGGAACTGCTGATTAGCCAGACCACGTGCTATCGAAGGGAACAAGTAATAATCGGACGGCGCAATATCTGGGAAATATGGCGGGTGGGGTAGGACCTCTCATTTGAGCATTTCTAAGTAGGTTTTAACGGGTTTGGCAACGTGAGGCCGAGCGTTATATTATTCTCCACTATTTTTTTCTATCATGAATCTTTGGTTTCCATCTGTTAATTTCCATAGTTTTTATACCTTTAAGTATTGGTTCTTTCAATCTTATTTTTGACTTTTGCATGTCGATTTCTGAAGGGTTTTCCAATAAGGACATGACAACTTTTTTTCAAAATAAAATGCAGACCATTTGAGATATTTCAAAAACTTTATTATCGGGTTGAAGTACAATCAAAACATTTATGAATGGAACTCGACTTTGTTCATATGGCCACCGCAATTCGGCCGAAACGGCTGCTACTTCGCGTTGAATGTTGGCTCTGAGCTCTTCCAACGTTGTCGGCTTGTTGGCATAGACCAATGACTTGACGTAGCCCCAAAGAAAAAAGCCTAGAGGCGTTAAATCGCACGAACGAGGCGGCCAATCGACTGGTCCATTTCTTGAGATAACACGCTTATCAAACTTACTCTTCAATAAATCGATTGTAACGTGTGCTGTGTGGCTTGTCGCACCGTCCTGCTGAAACCACATGTTGTCCAAGTCCATATCTTCCAATTCGGGCCAAAAATAATCGGTAATCATGGCGCGATAACGATTACCATTCACAGTAACGTGACGATCATTATCGTCGACGAAAAAATATGGCCCTATGACGCCGCCGGCATGCAAACCGCACCAAACAGTTACTTTTTGTGGATGAAGTGAAGTTCACCCGACCAATAACGCATATTTTGCTTATTGACGAACCCATTGAGCCAAAAATGAGCTTCGTCACTGAAAATGATTTTGCGATGAAATTGATCATCTTGGCGCATCTTTTCCAGAGTCCAATCGGAGAACGTACGTCGCTTCATATGGTCCATCGGCTTCAATTCTTGAGTCAGCTTGATCTTGTATGGGTGTAAACCAAGATCCTTACGCAAAATTCGCCATAAAGTGGTCTGAGCGATGCCCAACTCTTGAGAACGCCGTGGAGTTGACTGATTTGGATCATTTGCTACGGACGTTTCAACGGCAGCAATATTTTCGACACTTCGACCAACCCGTTGTCTCACTGGCACGGCAACATCACACAACGAATATGTAGACTCAAACTTTTGCAATAAACTTGTTACTGCCTGTCTACTAGGGTGAGAATTACGACCGAAAATCGGAGTTAACGCTCTTAAAGTAGCGGTCACCAACTCCGGATTTCTGTAGTAAATTTTTATAATTTGCAGACGTTGTTCGTTCGTGTACTTTACCGTGATGAAAATGTTAAGTTTACTGAATAAATTGTTAGTGACAGTTCGATGATTAGCGAAAGGGTGCGTTCACAAATTGAATTAAAGTTGGCAAGTCCCTATTGGAAAACCCTTTACTTTCGTGTATATATGTCCAAGCTATCTTAACACTATTCATTCTCCTATTCATTAATCTTCTAACCTCAAAATTTCCATATTTAACTGGACCAAATGTTTTTGGTAAGTTGTTCTTCTTAAAAATACTGAATCTTTCTTCATCATTCGATGTTAAATACACCGTTTCCGCTGCATATATTACTACGATACGTTTCTGTAATATTAATTCTGATTTCACTACTATAAAAATGTAATCGAAAAACGTGTATTTATTGTTTTCCAAAATTATTGTAGTATTTTAGTAAAATATAGATCCCACGTATATTCAAAAACACCTAAAAGGTGAGCGCGGGAATTACTACTAGCAAAAGATAACCAAATATCTTTTTTTTTATTTTAACAAAGTAATAATGTCCACCATACTAGAAGGTGGACACATTAATGTGTATTCTGTGCTATTGCCTCTAGAAAATAATAATTTAATGGGTGTTGGTTGTTGTGTTCTTTTTTTCTTTCTAGCAGATGGGCGTAACTCATTAAAGTCTTTGCAGTGAAGCAGTATTTTTTACATACCTACCTGGTGTTACAGAAAAAAAATGAAAATGTCATATAAAAGTATTGTAGTGTTGTAAAAAATGGTTCAAATACAAATTGAGTTAATATTTTTCGCCTTGAAATAATGCGCAATATTTTCCGATATTTGTGATAAAACGGTAAATTTATAAAGTGAACAAATTCTATTACATAATGGCATAAATAACACAAAATGATTATTGTACAGACTGGTCAGAAATTCACGTAAAAAATGGTTCGAATGCAAACTGAGTTAATATTTTTTCGCCTAGAAATAATGCGCAGTATTTTCCGATATTTGTGATAAAACGGTAAATTTATAATGTGAACAAATTCTATTACATAATGGCATAAATAACACAAAATGATTATTGTACAGACTGGTCAGAAATTCACGTAAAAAATGGTTCGAATGCAAACTGAGTTAATATTTTTTCGCCTAGAAATAATGCGCAGTATTTTCCGATATTTGTGATAAAACGGTAAATTTATAATGTGAACAAATTCTATTACATAATGGCATAAATAACACAAAATGATTATTGTACAGACTGGTCAGAAATTCACGTAAAAAATGGTTCGAATGCAAACTGAGTTAATATTTTTTCGCCTAGAAATAATGCGCAGTATTTTCCGATATTTGTGATAAAACGGTAAATTTATAATGTGAACAAATTCTATTACATAATGGCATAAATAACACAAAATGATTATTGTACAGACTGGTCAGAAATTCACGTAAAAAATGGTTCGAATGCAAACTGAGTTAATATTTTTTCGCCTAGAAATAATGCGCAGTATTTTCCGATATTTGTGATAAAACGGTAAATTTATAATGTGAACAAATTCTATTACATAATGGCATAAATAACACAAAATGATTATTGTACAGACTGGTCAGAAATTCACGTAAAAAATGGTTCGAATGCAAACTGAGTTAATATTTTTCGCCTTGAAATAATGCGCAATATTTTCCGATATTTGTGATAAAACGGTAAATTTATAATGTGAACAAATTCTATTACATAATGGCATAAATAACACAAAATGATTATTATACAAACTGGTCAGAAATTCACGAATTGTCTATTCTATGATTAATGAAAATAACAATATAATAATTAATGTAAATGCTGAAACTGGTAGCCACTGGTTTGAACATGTTGGCTCTGACATTTAACGACACGTTATTCAATACTTCCTCCAACACATTTATGCATTTATTTTCATTCGAAAGAAATATTGATCCTACAATTTAAAGGTTTGAGATGCCTATCAAAACATTTACAGCAAACTTTCTTTGATGTCCAAATTCTCGAATGGCTCTGGGATTTTCATCCGCTCAAGAATGAAAATTATGACTCTTGAAGACACAGTCTCTTGTCAACATGCATTCGTCATTCCATAAAATAAGTGGTTGCTTAAAATTGTGTTGAAAAACTTTATTTACTGCAAATTATTATTTTCATAAGTAGCTGTACTTTCCTTAAGCATTGAAAAAACTGTTGTTTTACTTGGAATGTTTCCTGGGCTATTTACCTAATGCTACAAGTACGATTCTCATGAAAAATATCTAAAATTCCTTCTTCAACTTGGATCGTACGACTATGTCTTGGTCTACATGCATTACGTAGAGTGGGAACACATGTGCCTGTTCCCGAGTCTCTGATTCAATCTTCGAAATGTATTGGTAAATGGGTATTGCCGGTGCTGATACCATACATTCGTCTTTTGCAAAGTGCACATTTCTATTGCAAAACCCAAATACCATATACATAGTGTTGAAAGTGCATAGTATAAATTTCTTGGGACATCACAGAAACTAGGTGAGCATTGGATGCGAAAATAATGAAAATTAAAACTGACAAACGTCAAAATTTGACAAATAATTATTTTTAAATTACAGATACTGTTCTGGGCAAAGGTTGCCACAAACAGTTTGTCAAAAAAATCTTTGCACATTGAGAAAAAATAAAAAAACTTCAAAAGATGCATTGATTTCTAATTTAAATAACCAACTTTTTTATTTTTTTCACACAGTGTTTTATAAACATATGTCTTTTTATTGTAATAAATAAAAAAAACTTCTATAACAATGAAAATATTCTAATGTAGCATATTAAAAAAGGAAAATAGTTCAATTTCTCTACTGTCACACACAGCGCACGAGATAAAATATTAAGCCTGATGTAAATTTTTTAATTTTTACTGCTATATTCTGTGTCCACCTTGAGCATCAATTACCGCTTGCAGACGTCTTCGCGTTGATTGAATAAGCTTCGGAATATTATATTTTAACTGTATTTTGTCCCACTCTTCTTTAATGAACCTTATCAATTCGTTTTTATTGGTTGGCGGTCTTCTTCCTACCTTTTTTTTTTAGATGAATCCACATATTTTCGATAGGGTTAATATCAGGACTTTGGGCAGGAGTATCAATATCTTTGGTGAAGTTGTATAATAACCAGGACCTTCATAAATGAGATGTATGTTTGGGATCATTATCTTGATGGTATTTGTATTTAAATTTATTCGGATTATCCGGGTCATTAAATCCGAATTTTTTAATGCTGGCGGACAGTTCGTTTTTCAAAATATCCAGATATACTTCCTTAGTTATTATTTCATCCAAAATTCTGATTATAACTCCCTTGCCGGATATACAGCCCCATACCATTACGAGCAGTTTTCCAAACTTTACTGTAGGAATAAGATTTTTATTGTAATGCTGTCAGAGGTTTACGCCAAATTCTCTGCGGTCCCTCATGGTAATAAAGCATCATTTTCGTCTCCTCTGAGAAAATAACATCGTCCCAGTACTCTGAAGGTAGTGATATGTGTTCGGTGGCAAATCTTACTCTTTTTTCGATATTTCGAGCTGAAAGCAGGGTTTTTTCCTAGCCACTCGTGAAGATTATTTGTGTTTTTGTAACACATTTCGGGTGGTTTCATGGGAAACACTTAACCCAAAGTCTTTTTCCACCTGAAGAGCTAATCCTCTAGTACTGGATTGCGGGTTATTATAAATAGTTTTAATTATTTTGCCCTCAATTCGCCGCGTCACCTTTTTTGGCCTGTCTGTGGATCCTTTTAACTGGAGTCTTCTTTTTCAGCACGAGATATCATATTGTATACAGTTCTGATTTTGAGAGAGAACATATCGGCGATTTCCCTGGAAGATTTGCCTTTATAGTAATTGAAATACACCAATTGTGTAATATTTTTTTAAACTCGTTTTCCTGACATTTTTTTATATTCAAATATGAGGTCGCTTGTTGCATTAAAGGCAATCACTTTATTACTAAACGCTTTTTTACCCCTTTCACATTACATTCCAGTTATAAAAGAACCAAAATGAACAAAATTCGTGGAAAATAACGGCATTTTTGTTTTTTCTTGCTGTCTTCACTCAACATGCAAAGATTTTTTTGACACTTTTGATACTGAGTAAACTTCTTTTTTTGTTGCTGTTGTTGTAATGTGTGTGCCTATTTGAAAAGTATTGGCGTCTTATAGTCGTAAACAAGTACAGTAACAGAATGTGTGCAAAAAAAAAACAAATATGTAAAGTACTTGTTGTTGGAATTCTTGAATATAGATAACAATTTACATATTTCCTTTTCTGTGCAAAGATTTTTTTGACAAACTGTAGTTGCATAAGTTTATTTGACAGTAAAGAAACATGGTCTTCCATTTCAACGAGTTCGAATTACTTTTTGTCGCACATTGATGGTTTCGTGTGCTTATCGACTAACAATGCAACTTCTGTATTGTGATTGTCGACTCAAAATCATCCTACCTGACGTTTATCTGTTACTTTCTGACCACCGCGTATATTATTAACATCTAAGCAGAATTTATTGTGAGATGTATTTGGGTGTGGGGTAAGTTATAAAGGGTTTTCCAATAGGAACTTGACAACTTTTAATTCAATTTGTGAACGCACCCTTTCACTAATCGTCGAACTGTTACTGTCAATTTTTTCAGTAAACTTAACATTTTCATCATGGTAAACTACACGAACGAACAACGTCTGCAAATTATAAAAATTTACTACAGAAATTCGGAGTCGGTGACCGCTACTTTAAGAGCGTTAACTCCGATTTTCGGTCGTAATTCTCGCCCTAGTAGACAGGCAGTAATAAGTTTAGTGCAAAAATTTGAGTCTACATATTCGTTGTGTGATGTTGCCGTGCCAGTGAGACAACGGGTTGGTCGAAGTGTCGAAAATATCGTTGCCGTTAAAACGTCCGTAGCAAATGATCCAAATCAGTCAATTCCACGGCGTTCTCAAGAGTTGGGCATCGCCCAGACAACTTTATGGCGAATTTTGCGTAAGGATCTTGGTTTACACCCATACAAGATCGAGCTGACTCAAGAATTGATGCCGATGGACCATTTGAAGCGACGTACGTTCCCCGATTGGGCTTTGGAAAAGATGCGCCAAGATGATCAATTTCATCGCAAAATCATTTTCAGTGACGAAGCTCATTTTTGGCTCAATGGGTTCGTCAATAAGCAAAATATGCGTTATTGGTCGGGTGAAAATGCACATGTGCTTCATGAAACACCACTTCATCCACAAAAAATAACTGTTTGGTGCGGTTTGCATGCCCGCGGCGTCATAGGGCCATATCTTTTCGTCGACGATAATGATCGTCACGTTATTGTGAATGGTAATCGCTATCGCGCCATGATTACCGATTATTTTTGGCCCGAATTGGAAGATATGGACTTGGACAACATGTGGTTTCAGCAGGACGGTGCCACAAGCCACACAGCACACGTTACAATCGATTTATTGAAGAGTAAGTTTGATGAGCGTGTTATCTCAAGAAATGGACCAGTCGATTGGCCGCCTCGTTCGTGCGATTTAACGCCTCTAGACTTTTTTCTTTGGGGCTACGTCAAGTCATTGGTCTATGCCAACAAGCCGACAACGTTGAATGAGCTCAGAGCCAACATTGAACGCGAAATAGCAGCCGTTTCGGCCGAATTGTGTGGCCGTCATCGAAAATTGGGTCCAACGAATCGACCGCTGCAAACGTGCCCACGGTGGCCATATGAACGAAGTCGACTTCCATCCATAAATGTTTTGATTGTACTTTAACCCGATAGTAAAGTTTTTGAAATATCTCAAATGGTCTGCATTTTATTTTGAAAAAAAGTTGCCAAGTCCTTATTGGAAAACCCTTTAATATAGAATCTGAAGAGTTTTTAGATTCAATATTAATCATATTTAGTTCTTTTATAGGAATCTTTAATCTCGTTGAAACGTTGATAGAATAGAAAGTAGAAACTTCATTAAGCTATATTTCATATTGGTATCATGTAAGGGTAAACTTAAAAGAAATAAAACACAATTTTAAACTTTTTTGACGACAGCTATATTTCTTAAGAAGCCCGAAAGGCAGTTTTACAATATATTACTGTACACAAGTATTGAATATGCAATAACAAGTACTAACGTTTACAAAAGTGTTTTCATTTTTTCCTTATTTATTTTTTGAGTAACAATTCTTTCACATCACCTCAAAATTTCTCTTTTAATAATTTTTTCTCCTCGATTTTTGGTCTCTATATTAGAATTTTTATAATGTCGATAGTAAAAATGAGTATATATTACAAACAGGTTCGTAAAGGAACTATCCTGTTATTCACAATATTTAGAAACTGAGAGAATAAATACTGTTACAGTGTCTTCGTTTTTGTAATTTTGTCATTTCTTCTTTAATAAAATATCGTATACGACTTTGAGAACTATCAGTGCTTCTTGTTTATTTTGTTCATCTTATTCGAAATTCCAATTCTAGTTTTACAATATATGTATATATATATATTTACATCTATACATTTATAGACAAAACGGGGAATATATTTATATATACACAGTTATTGCACATGTATCTTATGGATAAATACATTATATACATATTTATATATATTATACAAACAATAAACAATATGTTTTTATTATGTTAATTTTATTACAATTTAATTTGTAATTATTCCTGAATTTTCAATTATGAAAAATTAACTTAAAATTATTTATTCGATTACGAACTAAAACTTCTTTTAAAAATTGGAAAAAAAATGAAAATTTGATAGACTTTTAAGTATATATGTCTCCTATTTTGAAAAATAATGAGTTCTTTGAAATAATTAGGTAGAATTTTAATTTCACTGTTATAGCAATGTATACAATTTACAAATTAAAACTGGATGAGATTTGTATAAATAAGATTTTAAAAATCAAACTAAATTACTTAAATTTGATTTGGTACGCGGTCGTGGTCCATACTATCATCTTCTGGGTTTCCGGGCTGGAGCCGCGTCACTAATATATCTGCCGACGTTTCGTACCCATTTGTATGGGACATCTTCAGTTTCAGTGCAGTAGTTCAGCCCTGAAGATGTCCCATACAAATGGGTACGAAACGTCGGCAGATATATTAGTGACGCGGCTCCAGCCCGGAAACCCAGAAGCAGATAGCATACTTAAATTTGAACCTATTTTAAAAAATAATTATTTTATAAAATAATCACATTAATTTATAAATTTTAATTAAAAATTAAATATTTTATTATTAAAATTTTAAGAAAGTAAATTTATTTAAAGCTATTTAAATCCACAATATTCCTAAAAATCAATTATTTATGAATCGAAATCGAAAGATGAAATTTTTACAAATTAAAAAATTTTCTAAAATTAAAAAAAAATTTATTCAATAATTTTGAAACTCGTACGTATTTTATATACTTATTTATGCATATAATGTACTTATTAGTATGTATATAATAAAACATAATTTTTTATCAAGTGAATATTTTGTTCAAAAATTTTTTTTTCCGCATTTTAGAAAATACAAAAATTACATATCTATATAAAAAACTGTATCAATTTCCAAAATCCAAACAATTGTTGAATAAAATCCACATACTTGGGCAATTGTAATATTCACATACAAACAAAAATATTTCGTCTTACTTTCGGGTAATATGTAACAATCTCTCTATATATATGTATATGCTAGGGTCTTCATTTTAATATAATTGTATTAGGTGATGATACAGGTCTGGCATTTATTTTTTTTAAGCACCATGCGTACGACAAGTCCATAAAAATGTATTTAATATATTTCCTTCTTTACGATCATCATTCTTTAATATTATTATTATTTTTACAAGCACAATAAATAAAAAGGAAAAAAAACTGGCTTCCAAAAAAAAACTAAAATTATACTATGTATATACTTAGGTAAAATGTACAAGTAAAAATCACATATCTCCTCGAACTAAGTGTCCGACTCTTTAAAAATTTATTTCATCCCTTATTTCTGATTCATTTGCTTATACTTTGCTGAAATTACCACCACATCGGCACTGTTCTAAAGTTTGTAAATGGTCACGATATATTTCTATCAGAAGACGAACCTGTTCTGCACAACAAACTTGAATGTAATGATTCGTTTTCCGCGTGTAAGTTTCGTTTCGTTCTAGAAAGAAATATTTTCGGACAACCGGGCACAGTACACCTAAACATTTCGGACAAGTGGTGTCTCTCGCAATGGTCTTTTAATTGCAATAAACTCACGAAAATAGTCTTACACAGTCTACATGTTACTTTTCCATCTCTGTCCGGTGTGCAGACATCTTCTTCGACACAATGAACGAGAGGCGTCGTAGGAACGGGAGAGGTACGTGAAGGAAGCGGCGGTGATGTTGATGTCGGCGAGTTCGAACCGGATGTTTCCCTTTTAGGTGTCAGTGAGGATCCGTTTATTTGCGAGAAATGATTGAAGCCACCTATAGGAAATGCGAGTCCACTCAGAGGGGGTAACAGTAAAGGTGGGGGAGGTATTCTATCACTTCCATTCATCATCAATTCTAATCCAGAATGGGGTGGAAGATGATGCCCTTTTAACGCTTCCTCGGCGTAAATTCTGGCCAGCAGATCTCCATGCAATGATGAATTTCCAGCTAAGGAAGCGAACGGTGTTTTTTCCAACAGCAAACCCGTTGAACTCTTATCAGATGATGTTGATAACAATTTCCGATGCAAATTTAAGTTTGCACTATGCCTGTCTCTACTCCTTTTGGAAGGAAAAGCGGCATTACAACCATCTACATTACATTTGTGCATCAGTTTCAGGTGAACATTTTGGTAATGCGTTTTCACTCCAAAATGATTTTGGAAAATTTTTCCACAAGCTGTACAACGTCTAGGATTATCTTTATCTATAGGAACGTCCATTGTGCTAATAAATTGGCCATTGTCGAAATGACCTAATAAATGTCCATTTTCATCTGGAGAATCACCACCATTTGAGCTCCCTGCTGAAGATGCTTGCGATCGGGCCGGACTAGGGGGGCCTCCGCCAATCATAAACCCCAACGAAGGAAATTGCGAATTTTGGCCTCCCAAACCTAAGTGAAGGCCTCTACTCATGAGCTCTCCAAAATGTCCATGCGAGAGACTTTCTAGATGACGTAAAGCATTTGATGAGTCAAATGATTCGTCACTTTTATTGCTCTCCACTGAACTTGCGGGTCGTTCGTCATTTTCCTCCCCGGCTTCATTTTCTTGGGCATTTTTTTCTTTCTTTACTTTCTCCAAGGTGAAGAGAGGTGTCAAGCTCGTCTTTATTTCGCTCAAATCCCCTTCCGGTTCGTTTGCATTCACATCTGGACTGGTTTTTCCTAAATTTAAGGGGGATTCACATTTTGGACTTTTTATTTTTTCAACATTACATTCCTTCGATGCTTTTGGCGAACACTCTTCTTTTTGGAACTCATCCTTTTCTGGTATGCGTTCGCCAAAAACATCTGTGGATGAATCACCATCACTTACTGGATCTTCCATTAGAGTTGGCACTGCACACTTGGTTGGATTTTGACTTTTGCGTTTCCTCTTGTTCGTGGGTAGATTGCATTCATCTTTTAGACTCTGAGTATCAACCACACTGAGCGAATCTTCATTACTGTCAATGTTACTCGTTATATCTTCATCTACGTCTGATATCGAAGTTTTTTGTCGTTTAGACGGCATACTAAAATCTTCTGGTTGATCCGAGATACCATTTGAATTATCGTTTTTATCTTGTTCCTCTTCTTCGTCCCCACCAACAACGACTATGCCATCGTCATCATCATCGTCGTCTTCATCTTCATGGTGACTGGTGGTTGCTGATGATGCATTATTCTCTAAATGTACGTTGGTTCTATTTTCTTCTAACCTCTGCATGCTTAAATCTAGGCTTTGTTTGAAATCCATGGAAGCTAATGCTGAATGATGTCTTATATCTGGTGGTGGTGTTAATAATGGAAAGGGTCCAAATGGATTTAGAGGATTTAACGCTGCCGCAGCTGCAGGAAGTGATAATCCCGTTTGTGGAGGTATAAGTATCGGATGAGCTTGTGCACTTCTACCATCATGAGGTGATATTTTCCTCCTTAAATGCGGAGAGTGTAATTTTGGATTTGGATTCGCACTGTGTCTATTTCGAGATCTACGTGAACTAAACATCATATTACAACCTTCCACTGTGCACTTGTGCATTTCCCTCAAATGCACAGCAGAAAAATGTATTTTCAAAGCACCTTTATCGCAGAATGTCTTCAAACAGACATTACATTGCACTCGCTTTTTTCCAGTAGCTGGATTAATGAATTGAGTACCTAGATTTAAGGGTATACTCGACGACCCCCAGTGCCTTTTCGTAGGTGTTGAAGACTTTCTTCCCATTAAATTTCTTGAATGCCTTTGTGATTTGGAAGCATCGCTATCTCTACTTAAATTGAGAACACTTTGAGATATTTCTTCGGAGTCTTCGTCATCTTCTGAAGGAAATTCTGTGGTATTTCCAGCTGACAAAAATTCCGAAGGTTTGGTTGTGGTGGCTAATCCAGGAAATGAAGATGCTACCAGAGTTGCTGCTGCCAGGGAATTTACCGAAACGGCCGCAGCCATAGCAGCTGCCGAATGATTTAATGTAGATACGGGCGGAGGAGGTGGTGGCGGTAGACAAGCTGGCATAGAAGACGTTGGCATACTCAAATTCAAACCGATAGTTGTTTCACCTTCCGAGGTACGTCTTCTAGGATCTGAGTTAACTTTTGACGAAAACCCACTCAAACCAGAACCCAATTTCCGAAAATCAAACGGTTGCATATTCTGAAGTCGATTTAATGGAGATTGGCTAATAGGATTGTTGTTTACTGTCGTTGGTGGTGATGTACAAACAACTGGACCGTTTGACGGAGACATGTTTAGAAAACTTAAAGGATGTTTTTGATGAGGTGACACCGTTGGCATATGCGACAAGTGAAAAACGGAAGATACTGTGGAAGGCGATGGACATCGATTAGGTGACATAGTCCGATGCGTGTTCGGTGAAGTGCGTCGTTCCAGGCGCTCCAGTGTTGGGTCCTGAAGCGCCTGTTGTGCCAACAAAAGGTGTTGGGTAATAGCCCGTGTTTCCCCGAATCTTAAAAACTGCTGGAGAACTAAAGGTTCTTCTTCAGATGTGCAAATACTCCATTTATCCAGTGTACTGCCTTGAGATTCCTGAAACAAATTCGACTTATCTGAGTATATTAGCGTTTTAAACTACAGTTGTTTGGTGCAATTACTGAAGATTACAACATTATTGCCGAAAAAATTAAATAAAATACCATTTAATATTATTATTATTGTAAAAAGTTGCGAAATTTTCTATTAATTGTGTAATAAATTTAATATTTTGTAATTTTTTATTAATTGTGAGAATATAAACGAATATTTTTTTAATTTAGGGGGTTTGGAAAAGTTATTTTGGTGAAAATTTGAACAAACACTAAAATAATCACTTTTACATAAGTTTCTACATATTAAATACAGTTTTCAATCCAGGAGTTGGTTTGTAATGTTTCTCCTGGATGTAAAAATAAACTAAGTGATAAGTTGCTTGCCCCACCAAGACATAATGTAATATAAACACATTAGGATGCGCACGAAATAACTTTTTCTTTTGTTTTATTTTTTTTTGTTAAAAATGGTGTAATCAGAACAATAATTCTTTCTAAATACGACTACACTATTCTGAAATTGTAATAACAATAATAAAGTAACTAAAAAAGACAGAAGATGAAAACGAAAAAAAAAAGATGCCAAAACGAACTAGCTAGCTGACCAGAGCGCTTATTTAAAAAATTATATACCCAACCCGTAAAAATGATATGCAAAATACTCTATAATTTGTGTCTGTGATTCCAGAATATACACATATTGTAGCACGAAATTACCTAGGTCTAATGGTCTTAAATATTCATAAGGTCCAAATGCATGCGTGCTTTCCACTACTATCTATACGTATGAATTTGGACAATTACTTAAAAAGAAGTCTGGGTTAACAAACCGCGGTAGAACTTGGCCGACGGATCAAGATCGTGTTCAATATAATCACATACTCGGACTATACTTTGAGCTTCTCCATAATTTTTATGCAGTTAAAACACTATTAATTAAATTTCGTTTCTTTCTAATTTAATATTTAATTAAACAAAATATTTTTTTTTGGTAAATCACGCTGAAAAGAGACGTACCTGTAATATGTAACCTCTCGCGTAATCTTCAGGTGTCCATCCAAAACCGTGAAGTACTTGGAGCACTTGTTCTTTTTGTAATACGGAAAACAATCGGTCCAACAAAATTTTCAGACGAATTGGCAATGCTTGACATCCGTACAGTACCAAACTAGCAATGTCAAACGCAGCATTTGGTTGCACAGGTTCGGGGGCACTGTTGTTAAAAAGATGTCTAGTTCCCAACTTGTCAAGTGCTGCAACAAAGTGGAGGGGTTAACAGCGTGCGCATAGAAGGCGGAGTTACTTGGTAGGGATATTGACAAAGGTGGACTGTAGCATATAGGTGACGTTGCACCCTTTTCTTTTTTGGACGGTATAAGTGATACCGAAAAATGTTACATCGACGCAAAAAAATATGTTCTTACGTTTCTATATAAAATGGACACACAGAATTGAATATTTAAATATGCATTTTTTTAAAATTTAAGTAGACTACTTGAATTAAACAATTGCGTTCTATATTTTTGCATAATTTGAGTTAAAATAATATTTGGCAGATGTTCTACTTGAAACAATATAAACCATTATTTGCATATGAAGTTAAGAAATGAAGAACTACTCTTGTGAATTTCAAAACAGATATAATGACAAATTAACAAAATTAATTCAAAATCAATATGCAGGATTCATGAACCAACCCCAAATCCCAAAAGTAGAATTGTAGGATCAGATTGTTAGCAAATCTTTCATTTTTCATGCTTCTTCTACTATTCAAATATTCACATTGATGTAGCTCATATAAAAGGTACCACCAACCCCACACAAAGAATATTTTACTCCAATCTCAAACTTATTCGCGATCAGAAAGAGTTGGTACGCATAATGGCAATGTCAAACTACAGAAGCGTATTCCAATTTAGAAGTCATTGTTAAATTGGTATGTTTGAAGACCTCCTACATCAGTGATTTATAAACTCTTTTGATTCGAAGTATTCTTTGCTGAATCTAGATTTTCTCAAGATATTCTATGACAGATAAAGTAAGGGTAGATTAGTAGTCAGTGAATCTATAACAAAAACGCAAACTTTTGGGCAAACTGCCAGTTTTAGTAAAGTCAAGTAAGTTAGCATAATCAACCCAACACAAAGAATATGTAGTTCCAATCTCAAAGTTTCCAATTTAGAACTCACAATGTTTAATTGGCATGTCGGAAGACCTCCTACAGCAGTGGTTTATAAATTCTTTGGATTCGAAGCATTCTTTGCTGAATCTAGATGTTCTCTAAACGTCCTATGACACATATTACATAAGTGATCAGTAGTCGAAAGAAAACCCAAACTTTTAGGCAAAATGTTAGTTTCAGTAAAGTCAAGTAAGTTAGCATAATCAACCCAACACAAAGAATATGTAGTTCCAATCTCAAAGTTTCCAATTTAGAACTCACAATGTTTAATTGGCATGTCGGAAGACCTCCTACAGCAGTGGTTTATAAATTCTTTGGATTCGAAGCATTCTTTGCTGAATCTAGATGTTCTCGAAACGTCCTATGACACATATTACATAAGTGATCAGTAGTCGAAAGAAAGCCCAAACTTTTAGGCAAAATGTTAGTTTCAGTAAAGTCAAGTAAGTTAGCATAATCAACCCAACACAAAGAATATGTAGTTCCAATCTCAAAGTTTCCAATTTAGAACTCACAATGTTTAATTGGCATGTCGGAAGACCTCCTACAGCAGTGGTTTATAAATTCTTTGGATTCGAAGCATTCTTTGCTGAATCTAGATGTTCTCGAAACGTCCTATGACACATATTACATAAGTGATCAGTAGTCGAAAGAAAACCCAAACTTTTAGGCAAAATGTTAGTTTCAGTAAAGTCAAGTAAGTTAGCATAATCAGCTCAACACAAAGAATATGTTACTCCAATCCCAAAGAACTTCCTGCGATTAAAAAGAGTATGCGTAATACGGATGTCAAACTACAATATTTAATTCCAATTTAGAACTTAATTGGTATGTTCTTTGCTAAACTTAGATTTTCTCAAGACGTCCTACGTTACATCTTACATAAAGCGAGTTCTGATAAGTAATCTGCAAATCTGTCCAAAGAAAACAAAAACTTTTGAGCAAAATGCCCACACACACTGATAGCGCCACTGATCTTTACCACCAGTTTGAAAAAGTATTTGATACACTGTAAATCATGGAAAACAAGTTTTAATCCATTTATGTTTAAGTTGATTTTGCTAGATTAGCCCTCTGTCCATTATTATTAGTAATTGGTTTAATTGTTTGGAATTCAATATTCTATTTTGAAGAAGATTGGATTCGGTCTTATTAAATGCAATTACATTTATAATAATGTTAACATTAAGATACATCCAGTACCTATTAAACAGTCTCAAATCATTAATATAAATTACAAACAAAAAAGGAGTTAACCTGGTCCTTCAGGTATTCCAGAATTTACAATACGAGAACGAGTAATAAACATTTATTAATTATAATAATGTTGATATCATTAAGGTACATCCAATACCTATTAAACACGCGTCAAGTCATTAATATAAATTACAAACAAAAAAGGATTTAACCTGGTCCTTGAGGTATTCCAGAATTTACTATACGAGAACGCATAATTAACATTATTTAATTATACTAATGTTGATATCATTAAAGAACATCGATTACCAATTAAACATCGCCTCAAATTATTAATTTAAATTACAAACAAAAAGGATTTAACCTGGTCCTCGAGGCATTCCAGAGTATACAGTATAAGAACAATTCAAAATGGTGTAATAATGCTAATTGAAGAAGCAAATGAAACAAGTAAAATTGGAAAATGTTTGTTAATTATTTAATTAATTAATCGATTAAGGAATTAAGTTAAAAAACGGGTTAATAACAAAAGTATTTTCACTTGATTTAATTGTATAACAAAGAACACAATGTATTTTACAAAAATGAATGTTTCACTTAATTAGAATTTGTCTACAAAATACTCTGAATCTAAATACGTACATATTATGAAAATGCGTGTGGTCTTTGATAATTGTCGGTACACATTAGGGCGGCATAAAGTTAAATAAGTACATTAGAGAACAATTATTCAAAAAGTACATGACAAAAAGGTTTATTTACCTGGCCTTTACTTTAATCCCATTACATTATTGTTCTCTAGCAGCACAAATATTCTTATAACAATTGACTGTGACATGAGCCGTTGATTTTTATTCAAGCGTGTTGAAAATATTTACGGTTTTTCAGAGACAAACTACGTTTCAATTACTATAACAACAATGGATCATTGCTTTTTCTAATAATTTTCTTAGAGGAAACCTTGCGTTTTGCTCAATGATCCGTAAAATGCAGTTTAAAAACAGAAATAATATTAAATAAGAATTAAATGCATAATAAATTAAAAAATGAATATTCGTACGTTCTTGAATGTAGACGAAAATCTAGTGTAGACGCTCAGATACAACTACATATGTACTTATTTTGGAATTTAAAATTTTACTTCAAAATGTAATTTAATATTTGGATAATATTTAATTTTTCATTAAATAATTATTAAACATTGCTTATTTTTGGGAAATTCCATTCTTTATTTTCAAATAAATATTCGACAATTTTCTAAAGTAGATTTGACTCAATTCTGATATGGTCGACGATTTGCTTTGGCTTCAGCATTTCCTTACTTCCGAACTTCGGCAGTTAATAGCGGCCATATTTTTGAAGCCACATCTGTCGAATTGGCTGTCATTTATTTAGTCTGTTTTTCCAAATCACCATGGACGGATATAGCGTTCAACAACACGTGCAAATGATAAAATTGTTCTATTAAAAAGGGTGTTCTGTTCGGGCAACGTTCCGCGCACTTCGCTCATTTTACGGTCGTCATAATCGTCCTACCAAGACTACTATTCGCAGTGTGGTGGATAAATTTGAGTCCACTGGTTCAGTAAATAATTAACACTCGTACGACGACGAAACGCAAGATTTGCGGAAAACATCGCTGTCCGTGAGAGTGTGCAGAAGAATCCGAGACAGTAGATTTTACGTCTCTCACAAGAACTCGGCCCTTCGCACATCACAACTTGACGAATTTTGTGTCGTAACTTGGGTCTGCACCCGTTCAAAATTCAACTGACCCAGAAGCTAAAGGTAAACGAGCATAGACAACGACGCGTATTCGCTGAAGGGGCCCTGGAGCAGTTGGACACTGACCCAAATTTTCATCAAAAAATCATCTTCAGCGCTGAGGCTAATTTCTGGATGAATGAGTACATCAACAAACAAAATTGTTGAATTTGGGACGGTACTAATTCACATGAGATCTAAAAGCGTCCAATGCATTTCGAAAAAGTCACTGTTTGGTGTGGATTTTGGTAGGGCGACGTCGTCGGTCCATACTTCTTTGAGAACGACGTTGGCCAAGCCATCGACGTAAACGGCGAGTGCTATAGGTTGATAATTACTAACCTGTTGGCCTGAATTGGATGATATGGACACCAACGGCATGTGGTTTCAACAGGACGGCGCTACGTGCCACACAGCTCATGCCACATTGGACATTCTACACGAGCGATTTGAGGGCATGGTCATCTCACGTGGACGTGATGTGAACTGGCCACCGAGATCGTGCAATTTAACCTCGTTAGACTTTTTCTTGTGGGGTTTTCTTAAGTCGCAGGTCTATGCGAATAAGCCACAAACCACAGCGGCCCTCAAAGCCAACATAACCCATGCCATCGGTCAAATCCTATTATATTAATAAATGGTATTGCCACCATGAAGACGACATGTTTTCCAAACCATGGCATTTTTTGCATTGACATGAAGACGTATTAGAAAAAAATTCGATATGAAAATCTGATCATCCAAAACTGTTCGAAATTCCATATCATGTATCAATCCAACCTCTTTTTTAAATCGTAATTCTATGATCTTTTGCGTATTTTTGAAAAGATTTAAGGAACTTATCATCTACACCAAACTATATCTCGTCCTACTTTGCGAAGACGACGCGTTATAATTTTCTTCTTTTCTTAAAATGTGGTTGGAGAAAATATTTCGATCTTTCCAGTGTGAAATGTGGTCTATCACATTGGATTTGATCAAATTCGAAAGTCATGTCTAAAATGCTGTTTTTTTAGATGGATTCTGTCTAGATTTGGTGAACTAGCAGATGTTTCAATCTCTTCTTTAATTCATTGCATTTTTATTTTTGTCCCTGACTTTTCCTGTACTTTATAGGACTAAACCAGCAGTTCTATCAATTCTCCCACTTTGTTTCATAGAATATTCTTCTTTAAAAGATTTTATATTTTCAATTCCTTTTAGAGTTGGATGCCTAATTATTTTCGTCTCCTAAATCGGATGTTACCTTTCTTTCTTTCCGCTTATAAATACCCACAGGAATTTATTTAAACCACAATTCATCCTCACACCTCATGCAGCTTTTCATGGCAATATTTGAGCAAATGAAATCATAAAAAAAACACGAAAAAAACCGGATTTAATTTACAAATTTCCAACGACTGTTGTAGCGGTGTGTACGTACATACTGGAATACAATTCATAAGGTAATTGGGTTAATTTTCCAAAGTAAATAATAACTATAACATTAGTGATATTCCAAATAAATACCTTATTATATATTTTGTAACATGATTATGTTGGTGCAGAATGAAAGTCTTCCAAAACACAAATTAATCGTGAAATGCGATCTTTTGTGCGTTTTTAATAACACACTGAAAAGAATTTAAAAACGAACAGTCGGGTACCTCATCAAAAGGATGAAAAAAAACATATTAGTGAATCAAAAGGTGTTCGCGCGTTAGTTCCACTTTTTTTTTGGAAGCTGATTAGCACGACCAGTTAGTTTTGTTTGAATAGCGTGTCGGAGGGTCAACAATAAAATAATAGCTCTTACATTTATATATACATAGATAACTTATGCCTTACTATTCTTTTTTTGATCGATGATATATTGGTTGTGTATACAACAGTGTTGTAAGTGTTTTAAGAATCCTGAAATTACATTGTTAATTATGCTGATTTCAAATCTACTAATATTTTTTTGCCGATATGTAACTTTCTATATTTAGAATAGTACCAAATTTGATTTAATTAAGTTGCCGTTACGAGGGTGGTCTCATAAGTTCCCAGCCTGAGTTAGAGATGGCGGTAGTTGTGGAAAAATATCACTGTCTCAGCAGGTACACAATCTATAAAACATATGTTTCAAGTTTGAAGACGCCACGTTGTTTAGTATTTGTTCGGCAGCCATCAATAGTGAACGTTTTCAGTGAACTTTCAGTGAGAAAATTTGTCATCGTTACGTGATACAATACTTTTATTTGAAAGCCTCAGCCCAACCGATATAAAAGCTGAACTGGATTCTACTCTGGTTGAGTCTGCTCCTTCGTTTACAACACTGAAATATTGCGTAGCAGAGTTTAAACGAGACCGTCCGAGCTGCCAAGACGAGCATCGCAGTGGTAGATAAAATGAGGTGACGACTCCAAAAATGGTGAAGAAAATCCACAAAGCGGTACTGGATGATCGTCGATTGAAAGTGCGCGAGCTAGCAGACATAGTAGGCATTTCAAAGAGTGCGGTACCTCGCATATTAGCTGAAAATTTGGACATGAGAAAGCTGTGTGCAAGATGGGTGCCGCGTTTGCTCACACTCAAGCGGAAACAGTATCGTGAAGATGTTTCAATTAAGTATTTAGCGAAGTTTCACAGCAACAAAGCAAAATGTTGCGGCGTTTCATAACTATGGATGAAATATGGGTCCATCACTTCACACCCGAGACGAAAGAACAATCAAAATAATGGATTCAAAAGGGAAAACCGGCTCCAAAGAAGGAGAATACCATTTTATCTGCAGGCAAGGTCATGGTTGGGTCGGGTACTTCTGGGACCACTCTCGTATATAAAACAACTATTTTCAAACTCTTTTTAGATGAATCAGTAAAAACAGACTTCTTTTAAGCTTAAATAATCCAAAACTTTATATTAAAGTTTCGATTACGTGAAATTTCAAGCATCTTTAAGATGTTGGCGGAGTGTATTCCATTGCATCCTTCAACGTTTTTACTCTATCTTCATTCTCTCTTCCTGGGAAAGCTGGTGGCATTGGAAATGGCATACTTAGAGACTCTTGAGTTGAACATGATATTTTTCGTTTATTTTTCACAAAAAAGTCAGAAACATCTATTTTGCGAAAATAGCTATCATTAAAAATGCTATTTTGATTCCCTCCACCTCGGTTTTAGTTTAACCAATCTTGAAGTTTCCAGCAAAGAGTTCTGCATTCTCTTTGAAAAGATTCAAATTCAAATAAGATCATTTAGTTTTGTTCGAGTGAAATTTTCAAGCATTTCTGAGATGTTGGCAAGAATGTATTGTAAATTGTATGTAATCTAATAGTCAACGCTTTTATAAATCTCCGTTATTTTTTCCTGGTCAAGCCTTGCTTAAGATGGCAGTGTGTAAATAGAATACTTACAGATAGCTGTTTTAATTTTTCACATTTTGCAAAAATAGTTCTTAAAATTCCACCAATCTTGAAGTTCCCAGCAAAAATTCTGTGTTCTCTTTGGAAAGAAATTTCTAATAAGATCATTTAGTTTTATTCGACTGAACTTTTAAAACATCCCTGAGGTATTGGCAGGAATGTCTTCTGAATTTAATGTATGCGTCAACGTTTTCATCTCATCTTCATTCCTTCTTCTTGGAAAAGCTGTACATCTAATAGAGGTGGTATGGGAAATGGCATGCTTGCAAACTCTATACCTGAATAAGCTATTTTCTTTGAATTTTTCACGGAGAAGCTGGTAACATTTATTTTGCAAAGTTCTCGAAAATGATGTTTTAGTTCCCTCCATATCACAAGAACACGATTTGCGTATAGTATAATACATGGTACAAAAATCTTAGCAAAAGAACGTTTGAACGGTCTTTTGTTAAACACGCACTTGCAAAAACATGTTAGAAAAAAACGAGGATATATAATCAGCATCCTTAAAAAGAGCCTAATTCACTCAAAATTTTGCGTGATTTTTATTAGTAAACCAGTTTTCTATATCAAAAAAAAAGAAAAGCCAAATATGCTTTCACTTTTTTCGTATTAAAATTTTCGAAATTACACAAATTGAAAATGTCATCAAAATAATTCGCGTTGAAATAACACATATACAATCTATATATTTTATTTTGAATTGCTGGCAGTTGTTTGCGTTTGAAATAAAGAAGAATGAAAACTATATATAATACATATTGTTGGGTCATGGGCAGGTGTTCCTTGAACCAATATAGGTAAACTCGTGAAGAACCATATGTCCATTATTTTCGACCAATTATGATGGAACAAGGATTGTCTCTTACAATGCAATCTTCAATTTCTTTTTTATTTTAAATTGTTAAAATATAGAATTACATTTTTTTAACCATAATTGAAGAGGGAGTTATTTAAATATTAAAAAAATATGATAAATAGAAACCATTTAACTGAAAGAGCTAAAATACACTTATTTGGAAAACATATTAACTGGAAATAATGAAAATAATTTTAGTTGAAATGCCAAATTGTTGGAGCTATGTAATAAACTAACTTTGTTTAATAAAATTATGTTTTCGAGATATAATTTTACAAATACAATTTCATATTTTCATTAATTCAAGCATAATATGCAGCGAACTTTCTATAGTTTTATAGAATTACATAATTATTGTTCACAAGTCAAAAATTTCTTTTTAACTTTGATGGGTACCAAATAGATTTAGAACATTATATATTTCCTTTATAAAAGAAATTTTTTGAGTTGTTAATGCGGCAAAATTCCCTCTAAATGAAGTTGTAAAAACCTTTTAATCACCCTTCTTTATGTAGGTCAATTTTCAGAAAGTTCCAAATATTTAGATTTTCTTTATAAAAATAAGATTTTAACCGGGAAAAGTAAATGAATATTTTGGTTTTGATTCGGAAATAATCATCAGACTTGAGTTTAAACGGCCTGTGAAATGCAACTTAACGAAACACGTGCTAGATCATAATTGTTTAATATTGTTTACATTTGATCAAAAATATAAATAATTATTGTGAATTGGACAGTTACGAGAGCATATTTATTGTGAAAAATGAAAACCATGTGTTAAATATAGATAAAGGCCCGATAATATAACCTCTTTGAGTTCCTAAAAGATACAACCGTTAAAAAAAGTCAATAAGTGGAAGCGGGGCATACTAGTACGAGTATATGTGTTAGTTGTAAGACTAGGAAACATAATAAAGTGTATGTGAAATAAATCAGTGTTTATTTGATGGTTAGCGGTGAAAGTTGTGTAGAATTTGTGCGAGTTTTACCACGCATTCAGGTGCGACACTGTGATTAGTTATCTAGTGATGATGGCAACTTAGTTGTAGAAATACGAGATTTTATTTACCTTTTTTCGATTCATCCTCTTCATGTATTAGCAAAGGAAGCAAAAATTGATTAAAGCATGTTTGGAGCAAAGATTTTATTTGTCTAAGCATTTTAAACGTGGAAAAAAAAAGCAACACCACCTTTAACGAAAAACCACAACTAGGATTAAAGTGCGTATCTTCCGATATCTATATTAAGCTTGAAAAATGATTCTTAGGAATTCTAAAAAAAGGAGTATTTCGAGATGATAACTCTATTTATAATTAAGAAAGAATGTAAGATTGGTTTCCGCGAAAATATATTGAATTATTAAAAGGGCCGGCTCCTGCACCGGGTCCAAATCCTAGAGGGAACCCGTGGGGAATTTTAGCAGAAGGGTACATGCTCATAATAAACAATACATAGCGACAATGAACTTGAGAGTTGGGATGAACCAATGTTGGGAAGAGATTACAGTTTCAACATTGGAAGGTATGATTGATAGCGTGAACACGATGAACTTTAATGTAAATTTGAATAAGGTGTCATTAAGATTCACGAAATGTCTTGTTTATTATTTATTTCTTGTGGCAAATCTATCGAAATTTTGTCTTCTGTTAAAATTATTAGCCACACGATACTACAATAAAGTAAAAGAAAAACATGGCATACACATTAGGCAGCGAAATTCTGAATAAATTTACATACTTGGAAGAAATAATAAAAAAGAAAGAAAAACTTTTTTGACGCAAAAGAAGCACCGAAACAAATAAAAACAGAGATAGCCAGAAGATTTGTAAAATCAACACTAGTAGATGTGCGTGAATCTTGGATAATAACAGGAAAGTAGGTTAATAGATATGGAAATGAAATTTTTAAAGAAGGTACAGGGAATGAGGAAGGATAAAAATAGACACACACGACAATAGAACAAGGTCAATTAAGGCGGTTGAGCCACTTAATGAAAATAGACAAGAACAGACAAATTAGACAAATATTCGAGGCGAAAGAAATGAGAAAAAGGAAGAGAGGCAGACCAAGGTAAAGTGGAAGGAAGATGTACGAAAAACAGCTAAAGAGAGTCGGACCACGAAAAAAGTGGCACAAAGAAGTGCAGAAGACAGCAAAGAAAAGTGGAATAAGATATGAGGTTCTCGAGGAGAATAGAAGGCACAATAAATGATAAAACTAGAAATTAAGCACTCAGAGTAAAACATAGTCTCACATACACAACAATAGAATAAGATCATGTAAGGTTGTTACACTATGTGATGAGAAAAATCAAGAACAGACAAACTAGACAAATATTCGAGGCAGAAGAAGAGGTACAGAAAGCAGCTGAAGAAAGTCAGACCGCGAAGAAAGTGGCAGAAAGAAACGCAGACAACAAAGAAAAGTAGAATAAGATGGGAAGTACGACAATGAGATTCTTGGGGAGAGAAAGAAATGAACGAAATAGACACCAGGCACTCAGAGGAAATATAAACATAGTCTTATACACACGACAATAGAACAAGGTCAATTAAGATGGTTAGTCCATGTGATGAGAAGAGACCAGAACAAACTAATTAGATAAATATTCGAGGTAAAAGAAATAAGAAAAAAGAAGACAGGTAGACCAAGAAGAACGTGGAAGAAAGAGTTATAGACAGCAGTTGAACAAATAGGAAGAAGATATTTCGAGAATTTGAAATTAGAAATTTGGAAATTGAAAATTCAACTCAAACACAGCTCGACATCGATGATCTATGTTGCAGAAGTCGAGGAGCAGTTACTGCTAAACCTATTGGAAAAGTGACGTCCAAATTCATTCACTATATTCTGTGGTGTGCTGAATTCTTTCGGGTACTCTCCTTGAGCTACGTGTGACACTCAATAATCGGAAGTGATCTTACATGCTTAAATTTCGCCATCTATTCTTATAATATTCCTTACTTCGTGAGTTACATCTGACTGCCTTTATAAATCAAGGTAGAAAATAAGTATTATTAGAAAGGCTATGTGGTACATGTTGAATGAAGAATACTATAAAATGCATAAACACGTTCATTGACATCGGAAAGCGTTCCAAGCAAATGCAGTCTGTGTTAAAATGACCCGAACTTATCAAATATAAATTTGTTAATGTCCGAAGAAGAGGAAAGCTTAATCGGATTCAACATGTAGGCACATGAAATTGAGAAAGAACTGGGTGCTAGATATATTCAGGAATACATAGAACATCATCATGCTCAACGTTAATATTGATATCATTGGAAAAACAACAAATTTAAAATTTTAATCGGCGAATATTGGAATAATAGGTTTACAAATTCATGTATTGGTAATCGAGGACACTTCTATGAACATCTAAGTTGTGGTGTCCAACATGACAATAAAGTTATTACGTGTAAAAGAAATTTGACATTTTTCTTTTTCTTACTATTCCTAAAATACACGGAAATTTGGAAATTTGGAAAAACATCTTGTAATTTTGCTAGTTCTTAGGAATAATTTATCTAATTTAACTAAAGCGCTATCTTTTATAATAAGTAAATCTCCGTGCTGGCAATGTTATCTGGGATATGTATAATTTCTCATTCCAATGTCCTAGATTTATAAATTTCATTAAAAAAAATATTGTATGTATGTATGGTCGTTTTACTCATTAGTTCAACGAGATAGAAATATTTTGTTTGATTAAAAAAATATAGGGGAATAACCGTTTCGTAATTGTAATTAAAAAAAATATTTATGATATCTATTTGCAATAAATTCGCAATTTTAGTAATATAGGTATCGATACACGGATATAAATATAATATAGAAGTACTCTGACAAACATTTTGTTTACCGTAGAAGAAAAAAGTATTAGGCGCCTCAATATGTATAAGAATAAAATGAAGAATGACAAAGCAGTATTATATTATATAAAACTGATGAGTATGGCTCTTCTAGTCGTCTTTATAGCTTCTTAAGTGGGCAACTTAGTTCGGCCCAGTTGCTGACATTCCAAACTTGGCAGCGTAGCGCGGCGTGATGTTCTTCGTCTTCTTCTTCTCCTTCTAAAACAGACTGCCTTCGACTGACTGTACTTGATGCCCGGGCCTCGATTTAAGCAATTTAAAAACTAATAAATATCGTGAATCCTTTAAGTTCTTTACTCATTCACTTGTAACAAATATTTTAATGGTCCGCAATCGATGTTTCAACCCCGCGCTATATATTAAAAAGGACGACAAAGTGCGTTTTGATAGATTGTCAGCTGGATGTGCTATGATACTGCCTTTAATGTCTTAAAATTGCTCGATGAATTCTAATAACCCTAAAAAGCACTTCAGTCTTAAAAGAAAAAAAGTTTTAACAACAATAATTTGTACTATCTTAACTATAAGTAATAGGAAATTTGTCCTTATTTTTTTTTTTACGTTAATTGTTTGTTATGTTCATTATTCGTAATTATCATTCGTATTTTTTCTCTGAATGTTTTAAATTTCTTCATTGGTTGTTATTAACACAAAAGCAATTTGTTTTTTTCATATTTTTTGGCAAATTCATTCCTTGTATTAGAAATAACAGAATTATTTATTAAATATACAGTCCCCTACCTTTAAATTAGAACCATACATAATTGGCATTGCTTTTAGTTCATTGATAAGTTACTGTTAAATCCTAAGCTCCTCTTTAAATGGTCCAAAGATGTCGAAATCTTTACGATAATGAATCTGAACTGTAAAGACGAGGTGGAACTACATTTCCATATAATTTGAAATACTTTCGCCTTCTTCGAAATCGCTAGATGCAAGTGTTCAGTCTGAAGATGACAGAAATTCTATATTTCGATGAAGATTCGGTTTAATAAGAAGCTACTTGGTCAAAAATCCTTGAATAAATTTCGTTTTACAATAATAGCATATCTATTTGAAGTGTGACTTTATTTCCTACTTAATTTCATAGATTCAGAAATAAAATTATGTACCCAAGTTTTTTAAAAGATAAGTAAGGACATTCATTCTTAGGCAAAGAGAGCAATTTTGAAATAATGATTTCAAATTTTTAAAGTTGTGGGCTCTTAAAGTTTTTGCATCAAACTCCATCTTCAATACAATTGCTTCGTGAAGCTGCTGGAGGATTTCAAAAAGAATTTAAGAATACGTGGAAATACGATTTTAATTGGACATTAGATGCTTGTTCATTCATAGCTATCTCATGGTATTATTGGTTCTTGAAATACATCACTTATTTAATTATTTCATCTATCTTGTCCACCTCTAATTACAATTCCATAAATCCAACGTAGAATATTTCTTTCTCAGATTTCGATGATATTTTAAGGTTTGCTTTGTTAATTGTTCAGGTTTCATATGTAGATATAGGGAGCAGTCGTTAATAGTTTGACCCCGTGCAATGTAGTTTATAAAAATTATTCCTTTTGAATGGACTATTAAAAATCATTTTTTTACCCATTTATGGAAATGACTTGGCTTTCTTTAGAGGAAAGCTATCATTTGTACTCTATTGAGATTGTCATTGGGGTTTGAGAATATCATGATTGATTTCACCAATCATAACAAATCTTCACAAAATATCAATATGGTTCTTGTTAAGCAACTGCAAATGATCGCTGGGTGTTCGTAGTCTTTAACGTTTTTTGATCGCGATTCAAAAGCCGCAGCTTAAATGTGTGTCTGCTTCAAAATGCTCACCATGTCATTTCTTCGGTCGTTGTAAATAATACTATTGATTTTATTGATTATGTCCGGAGTTGTTGCTGGTTTTAATTGTTCTGGCCGAACAAAATCTTCCATGTTCATATTATCACAAATTTTCACTTTCAAAGCATCGTGTCGTAGTTTTATTGATTATTTCTGGAGTTGCTATAATTTTTGGTGTCTCATATTACATATCAACTCATCCACAGATTGTTGAATTTTGAAGGAGCATTGTCGTCTAAAGTTCGTTGCTTATCAGACAAAATTCCAGAGATGTTAATCTGGTACGTAGACTTCCGCGGTCGTGGTCCATACTATCTTCTTCTGGGCTTCCGGGCTGGAACCGCGTCACTGGTATAACTGCAGTTATACCAGTGACGCGGTTCCAGCCCGGAAGCCCAGAAGAAGATAGTCCAGAGATGTCCTTTTAAAAGTTAATTATGGGTTCTACCACGAATTGGGAGTTCTTATATTTTAGGATTTCCCATTTAGATAATTTCAAAGCGAGTGCTAGCAATGAACCGAATTTCACGCGTTACCACAAAAAAGATGGCGGAATTAGAATATTATTCTTCCGGAAGGTGGTGTTGGTAGTACATAATGATTTGACTTCATGTTGAAGCATCTCCGTATATTCTTTTAGAGAGAAAATTGTTTTACCACCTATACTGGAGGTAATCGAGGAAAGTTTTATTTTTATATGGGAAAGATAATTATGTGGTTATTGTCCAAAGATTATGAATTGTTAATTTATATTTTTTTACGAAAATGAACTTGAATGAAACTTAATTAATAATTTAGAATAGATGGCATTTTCAAAGTATGACAATACAATAGCTTTTTATTTTTTATACGGACACTCTTTTAATATTAAATATCTTCTTGTGTACCTAACTATTTGGGTGTTTTAATATTCCTTTCAAAAAGCGAAAGACGACCGAGAGAGCTGGCGCTTTTACGCGGCATCTTCTACACATATCTTCGGATTGGCCTTCGTTAATGATCTTAGCCAAGACAATAACTTTGAGACATACATATATCATATGTCCAAGTCATCTTGCCAGGTACTTTGTGTTGCCGCAAACTAATTCCAAGCTAGCAGAGGGCGTACCAACCGATCGGTGAACCTGTCACTTGCCACCGTCTAGTCGAGGTCTCTTCGTACCTGAAACGCCCCCAGATTGATGATCGTTTACAGCTAAGGTCGGATCTTCGAATTCAAATTAAGATTTTAGTATTCATTAGATCTCTCTTTAACAAAAACTCCAAACGAGAAACCTGCACGTTATATACTATTGCGTCGAAGAGGAAACAAAAAAACGTACGAGAAAGAAAACAAAGAGAGAAACAGTGAAAAGGTTTGGAAATGACGAACTGTATAACGTGTAGGTATATGTAAAATAAAAAAAGCACCTGTAATTGACAACTAGTTTGACATCGTTTTTGAATATAGCGCTCACATTAAAGGACAATAGAAAATGATTAAAATTGCTTTTCTAATAGTTTTTTTTTTCTATGGTCGTACAGATCACAATTTAAAAGCTTCACAAGTTTAATTTTAATATGTAATATGTAATAAAGTCGTGTACAATTTTCACAATTTATTCATATAATTAATCAATGATGTAAGCACCACTATTATTGATAAGTTTTGGCCATCTATAGGGAAGGCTTGAAATTTCGCCCTTCCAAAATTTGCTGGAGAAAAATGGTAAATTTTGGAAGAGCTTGCTACCATTCTCGATAAAAGATTATCAAAATATTTTTCATTAAGTGAATTTTGCATAGATTGGAATGGTACAATATCTAAAGCAGTTTTTTCCAAGTTTACAAAGAACCATAATTTTTTCCAATTCCTTTCAAATGCCATCAAACCCAAAGCACGACCTTCTTTGGATATACATAGATCAATTAAATCCCTTTTCAATGCCTCTGAACTATCAAAATTTATTCCATTAAGTGAATTTTTTATAGATTGGTATGGTAGAATGTCTAAAGAAGTTTTTTCCAAGTTTACAGAGAACCATAACGTCGTTTTAGACAACGCCTTGTCAATTGCCACTGCGAGTTGATTGCATTGATCACTCTACGTATCCAAATTAATGATTTCATTACGTCCAAGAAGCTCATAGTATTGGGTTGGCAACTAAGTACTTTCGGTTTTTACTGATAGAGAGCGTTGCTTTATTTTTTGTATAACGTATGTTAGTGCTGTACTTTACCGTTTGTCGCGTGATACTAGTCACATTGACGTAACTTCAGAAGCAAGTAGTGCGTAATTTTTATTAAAGCTATTAGTTGTGGGTTAATTTTAAATGGAGTGCAGAAACGAACATTTTCGACATATTTTAATATTTTATTTTCGTAAAGGAAAGAAAGCTGCTGCGGCTCACAAAAAGATATGTGAAGTTTATGGTGCTAATTGCTTAACAGAGCGCACGTGTCAGAATTGGTATAAAAAAATCCGTTTTGGAGATTTTTCCCTCAAAGATGTGCAACGTTATGGTCGGCCTACTGAAGTTGATGATGACCAAATCAAAGTCATAATTGAAGAGGATCGTCATATAACTGTTCGAGAGGTTGAGGAGAGGCTACATGTATCGCACACAACAATTGAAAAACATTTAAGATGTTTGATATTTGGGTACCTCACGAATTGAAAGAAATTCATTTAACAAAAAGAATCAACTTTTGCGATATGCACCTTAGACGAAATGAAACCGACCCATTCTTAAAAAGAATCATCACTGGTGATGAAAAATGGGTCCTGTACAGTAACATAGTTCGAAAACGATCATGGAGCAAACACGATAAACCAGCTCAAACCACATCGAAAGCTGAATTGCATCCAAAAAAGATCATGCTGTCAGTTTGGTGGGATTACAAAGGTGGTGTGTTTTTGAGCTGCTTCCACGGAACCAAACGATCAATTCTGTTGTTTACTGTCAACAATTAATAAAACTGGATGAAGCAATCAAAGAAAAACGGCCAGAATTGTCAAATCGGAAAGGTGTAGTTTTCCACCAAGATAATGCAAGGCCTCACGCATCTTTGGCAACTCGTGGAAGCGTGGAGCTTGGCTGGGAAGTGATGCCACATCCCCCATACAGCCCTGATCTAGCACCATCTGATTAATATTTATTTCGAAGTTTGCAGAATTCTTTGAATGGTAAAACTTTCACAAATGACGATGACCTTCACTCGCACCTGGTTCATTTTTTTGCTGATAAGGACCAGAAATTTTATGAGCGCGGAATCATGCAGCTGAAAGAAAGATGGCAAAAGGTCATTGAGCAAAATGGAAAATATATAATTGATTAAAAACTATTCTTTGTTTAAAAAAAAGTGTTTTATTTTATACTACAAAATCGAAAGTACTTAGTTGCCAACCCAATATCTATACACAATTTTTCCAATTCTTTTCAAATGCCATCAAACCCAAAGGTTGGATATAGATCAATCAAATCCATTTTATATGCCTCTGTATTATCAAAATATATTTCATTAAGTGAATTTTGTAAAGATTGAAATATATGGTAGAATTTATAAAGCAGTTACTTTCAAGAGTTTGTAAAGAAATACGAGGTTTCATATTGTCGAAAATGGCTATCATCTATTACCACTTTGAGTCAAATGCGTTAGTCACTCTACGTATGTGAATTAATGATTTCATTACGTCCAAGAAGCTTATAGTATTAATCACTGAAGGTTGATATATAACCCCTTTCACATTAATATCTTGTAAAACGTGTTGTGCTCTTTTGACCGGGAAATCATCTTCAAGGTAATTTTGATGGAGCCTGTGGTTGATTAACTTAATCACTGAAGTGTTATATATCAACCTTCAGTGATTAAGCAAATCAACCACAGGCTCCATCAAAATTACCTTCAAGTTTATAGTACACAATTTTCTCTAATTCCTTTCAGATATCATCAAACCCAATGCATGATCTTCTTTGGATCTAGATCAATCTTTGGAAATGATTGTTGAGTATTATTTTCTAAAATCTACGACGCTTTGCATTCAATGTTATTATAAAGGACCCATTTTTATACCCAATAATGATTCCCTTTAAAAATTCTTTGGATAAAGAAGCTTTAACAACATTCACTGAATTAATACTTTGCTAATTTGGTACGTAAACTTCCGCGGTCGTGGTCCATGCTATCTGCTTCTGGGTTTCCGGGCTGGAACCGTGTCAATAGTATATCTGCCGATGTTTCGTATCCATTTGTATGGGACATCTTCAGGGCTGAACTACTGCACTGAAACTGTTTCAGTGCAGTAGTTCAGCCCTGAAGATGTCCCATACAAATGGGTACGAAACGTCGGGAGATATACTATTGACACGGTTCCAGCCCGGAAACCCAGAAGCAGATAGCATAATACTTTGCTATTTTATTATTTTTCCACGCACCAGAAAATGCTGATTTTTATTATTTGATGGTGTTTTTTCTTTCTTACTCGTCTATGCAGCGTAATGATTTAACTCACTTTTGATTTAGAAAATTTTAAAATTATTTCCGGCTTTCTTTCTCCAAGCAAATCTCTTGTAACCCTTGGGTTTCATATTCATTAATTCTATTAATTTCCAAGTAGAACTTCGCCATGTATTTGCTGTATGGTCTTGCCAATATTAAAAGTATTTAATATATGTTTTTCTTTTGAACCAAATTACCCAATCGTCGCTCCAAATTATTTAATCTTTTGTGACTGACGGAACTTTTGTATCTTCATAATTCCCAGTATATCGCTTCCAAATATTTTAAGATATAGTTCTTCTTTTAGGGTTAAATTTACTACTTTAGTTAATCCGTTAACACTAAATAAAAAACCGAATCTAAACGTTTAAAAATGGAGACAAAAAGAGAGCATTTATGTTCGAACCATTTGCGTTGAAAGAAATTGTGTATTCTTTGTACACGAAGGTATTCCCATCATTTAAAAAGGATTACACATAATCGTGGTCCATGAATACAGGCAAACCTATGCGAATAAATTATTATTTGAACACACATAAATAATAAACTGCGGATTAAGATGTAACCTGATACATGTAAGAAGTTTCTGTTATCAATTTTTTTGCACGTTCCAAAAGTGGATACAATTAAAACGCTCTAGGAGCTTTGTGTACATTTCAAAAGTGCATGAAGCATGCATAGCCTATATGTCTATATAATATATATGGGGCGTTATTAAATTACATGAGTCATGCAACGTAACCATAGCGGAGGACCCAGCATCCCAATTTGAAAAGGAATACTCCAACCAAACATAAATAATACAGACATAATGAAAACTACATATGTACTTACGTTTTGTATATAACAGATATGTTTAACGAAGGGTTATAGTTTAAATTGGGGACGGAAGGAATATTCGTGCTTGGGATTTAAAAAATTGACAAAATTAATACAGCCGTCTACGCACGCAAACCATTCCAATTGCCTTTTTTCCATATTGTTCTCGAAGTACTTCGAAAATAAAAGCGATGGCTGTTGAGTCAACTATTTCTATTTAAAAATATATCGAAACGAAAAGATGGCGCACATACATACGTGTACATACATAGAGAAGTCGTACATATACAAGTGAGGTATATATTCATCTACCCTTAGTGATATGAAAATCTATCCTATCCAATGGACAAGTACAGCATGAAATAAGAAATTAACCATGGGAGTGGTGGTGTAAAATCACATCCTCCCCTCATATTTATATGCAAGTTTTAGTTGAACATATAATAGAGACATGGATTACATACATGCTTACAACGAGATAATAGTAATATAGAACTCACCCTCATATTTTTTTTTTATTGATTGATGTCTATATAAAGCTGTATCATGATGTCTGTAATACATTGCATTGATTGCATCGAAATTAAAATAAAATAAGTGATAGAACTATTTCCATTTGTCTCTGAAATGATACCCAAGATCTAAACATAATTAAAAAAATCGAATATTGAAAATTTATAGAAATCAGTACCAAAACGCTTTTTATTTGGGAGAAAATGTTCTGTAGTATTTTCTTAAAAAGAAAATTTCTGTACATTTGCGTAAATTTGGATATATCAACAGAAACAACTGGATATGTGGAATAAGAGAGTTGGTACACGAAATAGAGGAGATAGTAGAGAAGAGCAAAGTTCTTCTAGAAGATTAGAAGAAATGGAATCTAATGGAGATAGAAGAATAAACCAATCGATAATTACTTCATAAAAGTAATGTTTAGATATTCTTTCCAATGTTTTTGAAATATCTTATAAATAAGAAAAGAAAGGAAATGGAGGAAATAATTGTTCTAAGAGATTGGAAGGAATTGAATTAATAGTTTAAAATGGAAAAAAAAACAATCAAACGCCTATTTAAATAGAGGAAATACAAGCTAATGTATTTCGCAGTTTTTAAATTTCTACTAAATAATGTTAAATAGAAGAATACGTGTAATAACTTATGTTAAGTTGAGAAAGTAATCTAGCATCTATTAGGAGAGAAGAAGAGAAAATCAATCGATGATTAATTCACTATACTTACTGTTAGGAACAGTAATATCTGAGGTTTTCAATAGACAAGAAAATCATTTGAAGTTGAATTTGATAGAGCCTGTGGTTGATTAACTTAATCACTAAGGTTGATATATAACCCCTTTCCACATTAACTTTTGTAATTCTGTATACGCATTTCGACAACTGAGTTGTCATCATCAGCAGACAATTGCAAGGTGTCGCACCTGGTAAAACACGGCGAAAAATACCTGTACGAAAACAAACTCCGTACGCGATCTACACCGCTGAGAACCAAGATGTACACTGAACCTGAATCATCTTGGTTCTGGATTAAGAAAATCATTGTAAGAAACAAGAGTTCTTCTAAAAGATTAGAAGAACTAGATAGATAATTTGAGATGGCCATAGAACCTATCCATTGTTACCTTTCTAAATCCCTGACCTTTGTCTCACTAACATTCTCCAGTTTTATTCTTTAAATTTAGATGTAAGGACTGAAATTAAGCATTTAAAATATGAAAAAAAAACCTTCCTTGAAGAAAAAGAAGAATAAATCCATAGACGTATTTCCAATTTTGAAATTCCTACTAGAAAAACATAAGAATAAATGAACTATTGATCTACTCAACAAACTAATGTTTAGATCCAGTTATTTCTGAGGATCTTGAAATACCTTACAGACACAAAATGTAATACAACGATGGTTCTTAAGGACTGTTTGGATAGATTATTTGAGGCGTCCACAAAGTCTGGTCCACTACAATCTTTCCAAGTCTACTGCTGGAATTCACAGTTTAAAATTTGTAAAGAATCTAAATTAAGGAAACAGAAGAATGATTTGCTTGGAAAATGTAAATGTTTCCGCGTTTGTTATTTTTCTTTAGTTCTCTTCTTTAATTCTTTTGTCTTTGGTCTTGCTTTTTAAAATTCTTTGACTAATTCAAACATAGAAAAAATTTGTACCCATGAATTATTGATTACACAGGGTAACAAAATGAAAAAAAAAATTTGGTGCCGGAAATCTAACATCTGATTTTAGATGTTTTTAATGTGCTGATTCCAAAAATGCCACCGGATTTTTTCTATCAGCTCTAGTTTTTGAGATACAGGTTACAGGTTAATTGATATTTTTTTCTGATAAAGGACAACAAATAAAGAGATAAATATGTACTTAATCGTCAAAATGTGTTCTTTTACATAACGGTAACAAATATGGCTCAATTCCTATTGGTCATTCTACTACCATGAAGGAAGAATATGAAACAATTGCATTAGTTTTAAGAAAAATCAAATACGAAGAACATCAGTGGGCAATTTGTGTCGATTTAAAAATGGTTAACTTCCTCCTAGAACAGCAGAGTGGTTATACAAAATATCCTTGTTTTTTGTGCCTTTAGGACAGCAGAGATAAAAATGAGCACTGGGTTTTAAAAAAATGGCCTTCAAGAGATGTCATGATTCAAGGAAAACAAAACGTGATCAACGAACCTTTGGTTGCAAGAGAAAAATCTTACTTCCGCCCTTGCATATCAAGCTAGGCTTAATGAAGCAATTTGTGAAGGCTTTAAATCGAGATAGAAATTGTTTTGGGTATTTATCACGTAAATTTCCTGGCATTAGCATGGAAAAACTAAAAGCTGGTATATTTGATGGTCCTCAAGTTAGGCAACTTGTTAAAGATCCACAATTCACCACATCAATGAACGAGACTGAATCTAACGCTTGGTGTTCATTTGTTCAAGTAGTACAAAATCTTCTTGGCAATCATAAAGCAGAGAATTACGTAGAATTAGTGGAAACTATGCTTTCAAATTTTAATATTCTCGGCTGTAACATAAGTATAAAAGTTCGCTACCTCCACAGCCACCTAGATCGTTTTCCAGAAAACTTAGGTGATTGTAGTGAAGAACAGGGGGAAAGATTCCATCAGGATATTAAAACTATGGAAGATCGTTATCAAGGACGATGGGATAGCCACATGATAGCGGACTACTGCTGGAGCCTTCAGCGGGACTGCCCTAGTAAACTCCATTCTAGAAAGTCGTATAAAAGAAAATTTTTATGTGATTAGTGATAACTGTCAATAGTAATATTATATATTATAACAGTTATAACGTAAAATATATACACAATTTTTTAAAAAAACTCAAAAACTAGATCTGATAGACCAAATCTGAGAACTTTTTTACATTCTGCATCCAAAAATTACCCAGGAACAGATAAAAAATCGCAGGCACCAAAATGTGTGTTGGCCTGTGTTATTAATCAATTGTTCAACCGATATAAAGATGCTTTTAGCAGTCATATAATTAAGTAATTGTATTTCTTTTTACCACCAATGCAATACCTAATTCGCTTATAACAATTTTGTATAGTTTTTGGTTTTGTATTAATTATTTGAACTCAATGTATAATTAATTTTAAATATTCAGTTTCTAATTATTAAGGTATCAATACTACCATTAATAATAAACATTTGAAATGTTCAAAGTATTTCTATAGTATGGGATACTGGGGCACTTAATTAAATGGTAAAGACAATGCAGTCGATATTTTCTTCAGTTTTTATTTCCTTTGTCTATCGTTGTTGTTTGTGGACTTGGCTGTACACACATTTTTTCTCGTCCTTAATTTTTATGGTGTGTTATAAAGGTTTATTGACAGGTACAAGCTGAGATTGTCGTTTGTCACCGGACCACATGCCAATAACTGCGGGATATCGGGCCATTCATTGTTTAGTGGCGGTGTTCACTTTTGAAAATACCGATTTTTAAGGAAGATTCATTATATTTGAGACGAAAATATAGCTTTCATTTAATTTTGTACTGCGTCTATACATGCGTGGCTATATATTACAAAAAAAAAAACAAAGAAAACTGGATTATTTTTTTTTTAATCACTGAAGGTTGATATATAACCCCCTTCCACATTAATTTTCGTATTCTGTATACATGTTTGTCATCATCAGCAGATAATTAAACAGTGTCGCACCTGGAAAACTACTGCAAAAAAACTCGTACGTAGTTGAATAATTTGCGCCTTCTATCTTCGATTAATTGAGAGAATACACCATTGGAATCCCTTCTTTTGGATTTCATCACAAACTAGAATATTATGCGTCGTTTTTAAAAATCAGAACTTTAGAGAAGAATTTTATATAAATCATTCTTCAGCTTTTTGATTATAAAACAGCTATTTTTGCTTGTAAACTTTGATTATTATCGCAAAGTCGACATGGTGTATATACTATACACAGTGTATATAATCTAGAGATTATATCCACTGTGTATAGTACACAACGCCTACGTTGTCCAGCAAAGGCTAACTCAGTGATAAGCCTCGAATACGTATCAATGCAATGGAAAATTGATAAGGTAATAAAGATACGTCCAAACCAGTTGAAGACATACTGTCTCCCCTTTATAACTAATTTCTTTGAAAATTTTCTTTTGCAATAACTTAAATCAATCATTGAGGAAAAGAAGCTTATTCTCATTCGTTGGGATTTCGCAACAAGTAATAGACCAATGATCAACATGTAATTGAAAAATCTCTCGAAGGGAAATAGGTATATATAACTACAATATATTCCTTAACGTACCTTAAGGATTCGATCGAGTACTACACTAGGGTCTGGATATAAATTGGAAAAATATTTGCGACGATAAATGAGGCATATTTCTCACTCATACATCAACGACAGTCACGGAATTCTTCGAACTTAAAATATTTCTGTTGGCGTATTATAGGGCAGTGTCAGAAGGAGAAGTCACAGCAATACTTGTCGATGATGATCTTCTTGTCACTGATCAAGATATTTAGTCAGCCACGAAAAACTACAAGCAGCAATTAACTATGTCACCAACCAAACAAAGAAACGGTACATCTCATTGAGATAAAGTTAACTCACATCAGTTTTACCAATAAGAGATTTGACTACGTATATGCTGACGAAGTCAAGTATCTGGGCATGTCGAATTTAGATAGAAAAAGCGATTCAAATTTAGGTAAATACACTTCTTGCATGCCACCTAAGAGTTGCCAGTATGTAATAAACTGCTTCCCTATGAGAAAGTTCTACAATTTGTCTGAACTTCGTGAATCCAACTGTGGGTGTGAGATGAGCAATAAAACATTAAAGTCATTAGGACATTATAAAAAAAAAGATACTTTGCAGCGTAATACCTTATGGTGAACATATTAATCTTTGAAGATATCAAAAGGTTTGCAGGCAAACGCCAGAAAAAGCTTGGAAACTATGGAAATATTGAAGTAATCTCTCTACTCGATAACAATGGACTTCTTCGGCAGCCAAATAAACTACAACCACTCAAGTTGGTGTAGTAACAGTGAAAATGTTTAGAATTTAATTTCGTAGGTATATCTATCATCATATCTCACGTTATGTGGAGCACGTCACTGGATACACATCCATCAAACAACAAAATTTAAGTAGTTAAAAGTTAAAATATCGTCAGTTATACAGGGTTTTCCAATAAGAGTGATATGATTTCTTTAAAAAAAAAACACTTATTGTTAAGAAAATTCTAAAGTTTTTTATTTAATGTGTACAATTGATACAATTAAGTTCTAAATAAAACGTCATTCAAATGGCCTTCACGACTTCTTCTGCAGGAACGAATTCGATGAACCCAATTTTCGAGCACTTTTTCCACTAAATCTAGTCGTATTTAGTATTGTATAGGTTTATTTCGATAGACCAATGACTTCAAATAACCCCACAAGAAATAGTCTAATGGTGTTAAATCACAACTTCTTGGAGGCCATTCAATATTACAATTTCTTGAAATAATCGAATCTCCAAACTTTTCTCGCAATAATTCGATTGTTGCATTTGCTGTGTGGCACGTAGCCCCGTCTTGTTGGAACCAGATGTTGTCAAGATCAACTTCTTCCAATGTCGGCCATAAAAAGTTGGTTATCATCAATCTATACCGCTCTCCATTGATAGTAACGGTGTTACCAACTTCATTTTGAAAGAAGTACGGACCGATGATTCCACCATAACAAAAACCACAACAAACTGTCAATTTAGGTGAATGTAATGGTTTTTCATAAATAATTTGTGGATTTTCTTTGCACCAGAATCGACAGTTTTGTTTATTTACCACACCATTCAGATGAAAATGAGCCTCATCAGAGAAGATGATTTTCTTAAAAAAATCGTTATCGTTTTCAAGTTGTTCCAAGGCAAAATCAGCAAATTCAGGACGTTTAAGGTGGTCCAATGGCTTCAGTTCTTGAGTGAGAACAATTTTATACGGATGCGAACCCAAATCCTTTCTCAAAATCCGCCAGGTTGTGGTTTGAGACAGTCGCAATTGTTGAGAACGTGTTGGAATCGACACATTACGGTCTTCAGTAACAATTGCCTGAACAGCAGCAATATTTGCATTACTTCGAGCGGCTCTTTGTCTTATTGGCACTTGAAAATTATGTAAAGGAAATGTAACCTCAAAATTTTTAACAATTCGACGAATAGCGAGCACACTTGGACGATTATTACGACCATAAAATGGGAAAAGCGCACGAAAAGTTGCAATTGGAGAACGATTATTTTGATAATAAAACTGAATAATTTGTAAACGTTGTTCTTGCGTATATCTCTCCATGATGAAATTGTAAACACTACTGAATACAATGAAAAACAAATGACAGATCATGACATATTACAAATGGCCGAAATGTCACTTCAAAATCATATCATCCCTATTGGAAAACCTTATATTTAATCTAGTTACAAGTTTCAACACCCTTACGACGTTTTCAGGAAGAAAAAAATATGCTATGCATGACTGTGTAATTTATTTAAAATAAAACCTTTAGAATACAATATTTTTAACACGAGTACATATTATATTTAGCTTGAATGAATGATTAATAAAGTAAAGGAAGATAATACACATTTCCTAATGCAATTAAAGTGGTTTATTAGCACTTGTTTTTACGTTATCGTCGAAAAAATTCAGTAGCAAATTGTTTAATTTATACATCTTTTTTTTTTCGTCCGTGTAGTCGTTCCTCAGCGCTAATTAATGAAACTGCCACTGCTATCTATATTTACATATTAATTAGCAGTCAGAAATATGTCTCGCCAGGTAGAAGGAAAATGTTCATATCCTACCAAGATATAAAATGTAAATGTAAATTTTACAATATATAGAACTATATGATACACAAGGTAATGACTTTATGGCATAGTAAAAGATGCCGGCAGCGTATTAGAATTAATTAACACAAACACAGTGTATTACAAAATATTTCGTTTTTTTTTTGTTCATCTGTTTTGGTTAGAATACCGAAAAAATAACACATTATACACTATTCAGAACAATTAACGGATATTTCATAAAAATAACAATAAGTTTAAAAAAAGAAGTTGATGTACGAGGGAGCGTTTTTATATTCGCGGAATGGGGGACAAGGGGTGGAAATAAAAAAACCAAATTATTTTTCTTTTTCAATATATTCACCTGCAAGACGGATACATTTTTCACATCTTTCAATTAATTTATTTATACCCTCATAAAAAAATGATTTCTCTTTATCTGCAAAATACGCCGAAACTGCCTCCTTGACTTCATCATCGGCAGTAAATTTTTTACCCCGCAGCTCTTTTTTCATTTTCGGAAACAGGTAATAATCACTCGGGGCCAGGTCTGGGCTGTAGGGTGGGTGATTCACAATTTCGAAGCCCACCTTATGCAGGGCAGCTAACGCAACGCGGCTCTTGTGGACGGGCGCGTTGTCGTGCAAAAGCAGAACACCTTTTGTCAATTTTCCCCGTCTTTTCTCTTTAATGCCTTCTTTTAGTCGCTCTAATATTGAAGCGTAATATTCTCCGGTTATAGAAACACCTTTATCTTTATAATCAATCAATAATATTCCTTCCGAGTCCCAAAATACCGTTGCCATGAGTTTTCCAGCTGATTGTGACACTTTAAATTTCTTGGGAGGTGCTGTGCCCTTTTTATGCCACTGCATGGAGTCTTGTTTGGACTCAGGTTCATAATGATGAACCCAAGTTTCGTCTCCAGTAACAATTCCACTCAATACACCATCCTTGTCTTCATTACAGAGGTCCAAAAATGCACGCGAACACTCTACGCGCTGTTGTTTTTGCGGCGGCGTGAGCATTCTCGGCACCCATCTTGCGCTGACCTTAGACATGCCGAGATGATCGTGTAGGATTTTAAAAATTGTTGTATCGGATACTCCAACAATTTCTGCGAGTTGTTTCTTCTTTAGTCTAGCATCTTCGAGTACAATTTGTTCAACTTTTTGGATAAGTGCTGGCGTGGTCACCTCAATGCTCCTGCCCGGCCTCGGGTCGTCTTCAAGGGATTCCCTTCCTTGTTTAAATAAACTATGCCATTTGTACACCGTGGTTTTTCCTGGACAAGAGTCGCCGTAAACCAATGACATCTCATTCATTATGGTCGCGACTGATTTTACTTGCCTGGTAAGGAACTTTATAACGGCACGATATTCGATTTTTTCCATATTTCACTTTTCACTCCTGATTATGTTACTTGGTTGACGATGGCTCAAAGACTAACTGTCTAATAACAATGAAACTTCGTATTTATACTAATCATGAGTCGCTGCACAGGCCACGCCCCCAATGCGCCAACTCACCCCTCTACGACCCGCTCATTCCGCGAATATAAAAACGCTCCCTCGTAACATCATTTTGTGGATTCAGTGTACAAGTGAACAAGTATCTGAACTATTTATTATTCCACTAAATTTGTTGAAAATAAAGAAAATAACTTTACGATTTGAAATTGCGTTTGTCTCTTAAAATAATTCCCTGTGAACTCGATACATTTGAACCAGCGATGGTTTGAAGCATATGCGGGCAACCACCGGCCCGCTGTAAGATTTGATCCAGCCCGAGAGACATTGTCGTATTATTTCATGTCTGTTATTTATCGCTAAAAAATATGAACACTACTTTTAAACACGGCCCGCGAACGTATTTGCACATTAAAGTTTGGCCCACAGCATGTCAAAGGTTGCCCATTACTGGTTTAAAGGCTCTTTGCCTTGATAAAATTCAGAACTCTCAGGTTCATTAAAATAAGCACCCATAGAAACATAGTCGTTGTCTATTAAAAATTTTTTGGCCTGTGAAAAGACGGTAATCCAACAGTGCTAAATCCGGTGTATAATTCATTAATTTTTCCATAGTGGCAACACTTATGTGGGACTGTATATGGTCTCGACGAAAATTTACTTTTTTCTTGGCTAAATTACTTAATTTTTTTGCTTTAATTTGGCTATTATACGCCCTGGCCTTTTGGAAGGTCATCAACAAAGAGAATACCTTTTGCATCCCAAAAAAATGGAAACCATTACATTTCTTGCAGATGGAACAACTATAGCCTTCTTTGGGGGCGAAGAATTACTATGTTATTACTATGACACTGTCTAGAATTTTATTTCGTTCTTCAATCTGCGCTCAATAAGAACAAACCAACGTTTTAGCCTCGTCAAAGCACATATGTACTACCACGCGAGTATAAAATCTTCTAAACACCAGGCGTTTCTAGATGATTAAAGTCTAACAGTGTATAGTGAAGTTTGATGGCTTCGCTGTTATGCTTCAAAATTATTTGACACAACAGTCTTCGATTGATAATGTTATGAATTTGGGACAATCGTTATTGATTACAGTTACGTGGTTCTTTGGATGAATTAGGTTCGAACTTGGGGAAGACTTTTTGGATTAAGGAGTTTCATATAGACAGTATAAATGTAGTAACATCAAGAGAAGCAGCTCTGAGATTGTCCATTGCAAGCCTGGACGAAAGTAAGCGAATTACAAGTACTGAAGACGTGGTTTTAGCATGGGGATTAAGAAAAATTTTTGAACCATAATCTCAGAAGTCTACATTTGTTTTATTTAAATAATACAGAGCTTAGTACTATAATTTCCTCCCGGTAGCATATTTTGAATCCATTCCAATTTTTTAAAATTAAATTTAAAAGAATTCGAAGTAATACAAACATCGCGAATGGGGGGTAATTAATAAAATGAAATAAAAATTGTTGGTAATTCAGAAATCTTTACAAATGTGAATTGCAATATTATATTGGTAGTTTTGGTATATCTAAGTATGCCAGATACAGTTAATATTACGTCTACATAATTTGAATACAATTAGTATACGATCTAAAACGCTAATTGGTTTAACAAGTGTTAAACATTCTGGTTTCACATTACCTAGTCAGCAGGTATGGTGTTAAACAAAAAATTAATTTTGTAACAACATGTAAATAATACCAACGCAAAAATATTATTAAATTTTACTTAATTTCTTTTGGGCGAGGGAACAATATTGATTTAAATTTCGATTTTCTTGCGTATCTTTTTTTTTAAACTCACACTTCAAGAACGTATTTAACCGAGTGTTTTCCACCAGTTCGTATAACTGACTATGGATCCATGTAGTAGTATAAAAACGCGTAACTACCTATAGATACGTGTATAATGTTTTGAAACGGGTTTTTTTAAAGGACGTTGTTAAAAGATGGTCGCCGTCGTGCTTTACCAAAAGTGAAACCAATTTTAAAAAGCTTTCGATGAGGATGGGGACATAACCTATAATTATAGGCAATCTCTTTCTAGTATACATTTTATGGCACAATGCCTCCTCTGTGGATGTATATGTGTGTGTGTGTGTCTACTCTGCTCCATAAACGAAACAAAATAACACTTTGGTTTCACTAAAATTGACATCGTATATTGGATTTTTTTCTTTGATCATGTTATTATTGGTGTCATCATACCATGGAGGTCAGTTTATTAAAAAAATATATTTTTTTCATTTAATAAATACAATACATTCTTAAAATCTTTGAAATAGATGCTGTGAATATTAATATTTTGCTAATTAAGTTGTAATATTAAATGTCATTACAGAGATGTGATTACTTTACGTCTTCTTTTACGAGAATGATTCGATGGAAAATAAGACCGGATATAAAACAAATTAGGACATTAAACCCTTTATTATTTTTCAGTATTCCCCTCCAATTTCATAGTACTTGGATGATGCTGGAGAGTTATTATGCCATTTTTATAGTGACCCTTCTTAAGATCCCCAAAATACTCCGCTACGTCAATAAATTCTTCATCAAAACAATCTATTTCCAGCTAGGATAAGGAGTTTTGAGAAAAGATAGGGGTCCCCTATCGTTAGATTTATAAGATCGTTTAATCTCTTATAGGTCATTCCAGATCGGTTTTCAAGTAGAGCGGCATAGTTTAACTCTTTGCAAAATAGTTCAATGATAGAGCACTCGCCCGGTAAGCGGATAACTGGCGTTCGATTCCTCACCGAAGGCATGATTTTTTTCATTAATTACATTACATCATTTTCTAAACCAATTAGTAACATTCAATGAACGATGGTTAAACACGTTTCAAAACATGTCCCAAAACCTCTATGTCCTTCACAGAAAAATCTGATAGCAGTTTGGCGAAGTATGTAGGGTGTAAACCAGTACAGTTGTACATGGGTTAAGGTTACCTCTAATAACAAAGCTTCGATGTAACGAAGTACGGAATTTCAAGCCCCATTTAGCATTAATTACCTTCAACGCATGTGGAGATCTCTTGACTTTCTTTGGGGAAGGGTGAAACCATATTTCAACAACCCTAACAAATCTTCGGAAAAATCAGCGTAATTTTAGTTAAGACTTAATTGTGGATCATACAATAAATTTAGTTTAGATTGATTATCTTAATGGCTTAGAAAATCTTTTGAAGATTTTATGTTGGAATCTAGTTGTCAGCTAGGAGATAGAATATTTCAGGCTTAAAGTACCAAAGTTGGGTAAATAGAGCCAAGATTACATAAAAGCATTTTGCACTTTTATAATGTCTTAAACAATCACTCTTCAAGTTAGACTATGTGGTCGTAACTTCCAGCTTCTCAAATAGCTCTTTTTAAAACTGATATGCGTTGCTCGCATATCATCTTAGGAGCGTATAAGGAAATGTACAAAAGACAATAAAAATAATAGCTAAAGAACCAAGAAGAGGGAAAACTGATTAGGTGTGAAAGAAGGAAAAATACACAAACCTAAAAAAGCTGACAAGATGTAAAATTACGAATGGAAAAATAGATGACAACCACAGTTATGAAAGGGAAGAGTAGAATAAAAACGATCAAAACAAAAGAAGAAAAGGCAATGAATAGAATGAGCGATGGGACAGTAAAAGGGAAAGGGATAGCAACCAATAAGAAGGAAAACGTAAAAGTAGTGAAAGAACGAACTAGTAAAATTGTATTGTGAATGTCAAAAACCTCACAGGGAAAGAAAGGAAAGTAATAGACGAAATAAAGGAGAGAAACCTAGATCTGGGAATCGCAATCAAAAAGAAAGGTGCTGTAAAACTAAACGAAGACTATTGGATGTTCTGGTCAGGAGTAAATAAGGATGAAAGAGCAAATAAGGGTAGTTATAATAACGAAGGAGGAATGGATGAAAAATGTATTAAAAGAAAAACTTGTAAATGAGAGACTATTTGGAATGAACATACAACTAAAAGAAGATGAAGAATACACAATAATCGCTTACGGGCCAACTAAAGGAAGTAAATTGGAAAGATTTGAGAAAGCAGGGCAGGAATAAGTGGAAATCATACTGCCTACAACTTACTCCTGTCTCGTGTCAATTTTCTTACTTCTTTCCAATTCACTTCCATCAGTTGGCCAGAAAATCAACAAAAATTCAACTCAACTCCCCCTCTCTTCGTCTTACACCCGATAAGGGTAAAAGGCTTTAAAAGAGTAAGCGAAATTGAATATTTCTATGTTTTTCCTACACTAAAAATGCAACATTTTATACTTCCTCAAGAATTCCTTAAGTCAGCTCTAAAAATTGCTGATATCCAAAATATTTGAATCAAAAGAAAATATATGATAGTATAAAAACCTACTACATACCTTATACATAATCATACGTACATAACGTACATATATAAGTATGAGACCTGCTTTGTGAAAATGTCATAAGATAATTCATGTAACAAAAGCAATAATTAATGAGATATGTATACACGGTCCAACGTAGCTATATGCGTGTACAAAATCACAGATTCTAAATTAAGATTAAATTGCGTGTAATTAATAATGGACTTGTTATAAGGTCTAACAATCTACCGACGTTATCAAGATTACGTATGTCATTTATTTAATATTTAACGAAATTAATTTGAACCATAGCGAAAGGGAATAAAATAATTTTCTACTCGGAGAATGTGCCCTTCTATTTCAAGCATTAATTTTAAAGAACACAACAGAGGTGAGTTACTTGTTGGGCTTAACCCTTGTGATTCCGAAAACCGTGACGAAATAATAATACAATTTTAAAGAATTAAACTTTTCTTTATTCGAAATACGTCATATTTCTATATAGCAGTTACATGAAACAAAATTGTCAACACAATATGAAGAGTTCGCGTGACTTCAAACAATTAGACTGTAAATAAATTTCTGTTGGTTAGATTTTGTATACGTGACAAAGCGACCAATGAAAAACTTGTGACATATACAGCATATATTTAGTCGGTGGACGTATTTCTATTGGTCTACATTGTCTAGTTTCATGTGCGCGATTCTATCATTAACAATGCACAGAGATTTGCGCATTTACGCGTGTTGAATTTCACGTCATACGATACGCCGTACATATCCGAAAGCATGCAGGTACTAAATCCATCTCCTTTTTTTTTTATAGAAAGTGAATTTTTAGTCCTTTCCTAATGTGTTTTCGTCTTTCTTGGAAAATTACACAGATTCTTGGGAGGAAGTTAAGAAAGTTTCGTTGAAAAAACTAACTAAAGATTAACATTGAAAATTAATGTTAAAAAAAGCATTAAAACAAAGAGGCTATACAAAAAGTATTGGGAAAAATTAACAGAGATTTATGGAGGATCAATAAAGAAGCAGAACGAAAACAAGCTGCAACTAAATCTGGAAGGCGAAGCATTATCAGAATACTAATCAGTCAAAGACTAGTGTTTGAGTGCAACTGCGCAGTCTCAAGCAAAAACCCAGATCGGCCAGAAGCATAAAAGTTTTGAATTTGCTTGAGCACATGGAAGAACAAATAGCGTATTTCTTTTCACGTAAATCGAGATACTATTTATGGACAACAGATATATAGTTGTTAATATTACTGAATATTAAACTGAAAATAATTAGGTAGATGGAAAAAGGATTCTTCAATATGGCCACGTAAGCAGAGTGGTCGACTTAGAACAAAAGTTCTAAAAGGAAATTCCACGAGAAAAATTGCGGAAGTTTGGAAGATGTGTCTTCAAAATTTTTCGGCATGAACACTGCTCATGTTGTCCCCATTTTCAAAATTTATCATCAAGCTGGTTTTCGTAGTTGTCTTTTTCTTTCATACATTGGAACTTCTTTGATTTGACAGAAGTTATCCGATTAGAGACATAGTTTAGAAACTCCTGGAAACGTATAGTAAGCAATCGTTAAATACTTAAAGAGAAATGAATATTTTGGAGTTTATGTGAAAGAATTCAGAGAAATTCTTTCCAGATTAAGTTTCTACTGAAAATAAATTTACTGCGCCATTTTCTCAAGTTTGGATTGCGCCACGATTAAGTACAGGATTATATATTACGAAGTAAGCAGACGTTGAAATGCTTGGAGATTTGGTCTTCGTTATGATTATGAAATCGAAAAGAATAATCAATCGATCGAATTATACTTTACTTGTATAAGAATCTTTTGTGGAAGTCTGGAAGATAGATCGAGGCTATGGAAGAAAATGAGATGTATACAATCTTCAAAATGTGCATGAACACCTTGTAATAATCGATGTTCTATTGATCATGACTTCAGAACCAAGCTGGTTCTCGTAGTTGGCTTTTTCTTATATACATTGGAAATTCTTTGGTGGGCAAACTTTATGCTTCATCGACCAGATGTGTAATTATAAATTCTTCTACGCATTGCTAAGTTGCAAAGCTTCGAGGATTTTTGATCTACATCTCTTCTTTAATAATTCTCCAATGTCAATTCTTTGTAGATTCAATACTTCCATCCAGTAGAAGTCTACTTTATTCATGTTCTGCATCGTTCTTTTCCTTTGCGTGCCATCCCCTTTGGAGTACTTTGAAGATATGCTTATTGATTTAATGTCACTTAAGTTGGTGACTTTTTTCTTTAGTCACACTAGAAAGTAAAAGTAAGTTCCTACAGTAGTTAGATTTCTCTTTTTACTATATAAGCTCTTTCGTACAACGTGTTATATTTCATTCTCTATTGCTCCCTAAACATGTTTCTCTTTTTCTAAATTCAGTTTTTAATCGGTAGTGCTCTGTGCATTAATCGATTGACTTAAACTAGTGGTACAAGATAAAATTAATTTAAAAACTATGAACGTAAAAAAAGATTACTCTAAAAATTTTTGGTGAGGGGGTCCTCACATAAAATGCTTCCTAGATCCGGCCCTGCCCTCTTCTATATTCTTTTTTAAGTGTGTAAAGTTTGAGATGCTTGTAGTAAAAGGTCAAATGTTTTTTTAATAGTTTTTATATAAAAAAAAAATAAAAATATATTAAACAGGCATATAAAAAATTGTTAAAAGAAACGAGACTGAATAAAAACATTTGTTTCGAAATATATAATATATCTATACCAATGTATACCTATCTATATAATTCAGAGAGAATGCAAGCATTGTTGACATGATAATTTCGAAAAATCCCTCGTTTGCAATATGAAATTAAACAAATTTGACGTAACAAAAATGTGAATGACAGAACAATGACGGAACATTATATTTTCCTTTCTATAGAAATGCTATTTTGGAGATGCGAAACGGCTTACTCTTATGATATATTTTTCTTTTTAAATGCGTCGTTTAGTTTCGAAGTTTGAAGAGACGATATATACACATCCATGTAAGTTAAACGGGAGAAAAAAAATTTGTATCAATGGACCCCAGTTCGCCCTCAAAAGGAGCCCTTTGTACTTATAAAGGAAATTATGAAAGAATTTGTGCAATCATGCATTTGACAGTTCGTCATATTATATGTACTATTATGTACTATTAGTTTGGCAAACATTGGATACTTATTAACCTTTTTAAATGAGGATTTCTAACTTTATTTGCTTATAAATGTGTACTCTTATATTATTAGTACTTTTTTTTGTCTTACAATTGAAGAATGATCTTATTTATTTACGGAATAAATTCTAAATATAATAATAATATTAATTAATGTTAATTTATTTAATTGAAGAATGTAATTTTGATGCAGCCTGTGGTTGATTCATTTAATCACTGAAAGTTGATATATAACCCCTTACCACATTAATTTTCGAATTCTGTATACGTATATCGACAACTAAGTTGTCATCATCAGCAGATAATTAAAATATGTCGCACCTGGTAAACTACGGCGAAAAACACCCCTACGAAAACAAATTCCGTACGCGATCCGTGCCGTTGAGAACCAAAATGTACACTGAAGAATGATCTTATTTATTTATGGAATAAATTCTAAATATAATAATAATAATAATGAACATACTCCCATTTGGGACCCCTTTTGTTCAATATTTATGTTAACGATCTCTTGGAACGTCTTGATTGCATACTGTTAGCTTATGCCGACCATCTAAAAATCTTTAGCAGTGTTAATTCACCTGTGGACAGCACTAATCTTCAAACAAATCTGTGTATTATTGAGGAATGGTGTACCCATAATCAGATACAGCTAAACATCGACAAATGTGTTGTTCTCTCTTTTAAGCAGAAGCGACACTCCGCTTTGACTATAATGTTCGTCAATCTACTATACCTAGAGTATACAACATCAAGGATTTTGGAGTTTTGCTCCACTTTCATCTTAGCTTTTTTAAGCATATAAGTAACATAACTACATCATCTTCCAGATGTGTTGGGTTCCTTATTCGGTCTTGCAAGTGTTTTACTAGCTTGCATACTTTGAAGATTCTTTACTGTTCTCTTGTCCGGTCCAGAATGGAATATGCTCCGGTAGTGTGGTACCCGCATTACCATTACCAGCAGTTACTTCTGGAGCGCGTTCAAAAGAGATTTCTGAAATACTTATCTTACAGGATTGATGGATATTATCCTGCCTTTGGTACGACATATGAGGGTCTACTTGCTAGACATAATTTCGAATCCCTTTGTATACGTAGGGAGAAAACTAGTGGTGGTTTTCTGTATAAATTAATAAATAATTTTATTGATTCTAGCTATTGTCTCAAATTGATTTTCTCGTACCTAGGTTTGATACTAGATCGTCGGCAACTTTCTCAATAGCTAGGGCAAGAACCAATGTTCTTTGCAAGGCTCCACTGGTACATATGTGCAGAAATGCCAATGGATTATACGTGCATCCCTTTCATTAATCAACATTTATTGTTCATTCACTTTTCAAATGACTTACATTACCTTATTATAAGTGTTTATATTTTTGGTTAATGTCTCTTATTTTTTCTTTGTATTGTATTAACTGCACCTATTTTTATTTTTAAGTTGAGTAATATGTTCTGGTGGTTTGTTAAACTGTTGGGCATTAAAGATTATTATTATTATTATTATTATTATTATTATTATTATATTGATTAACGATAATTCGGAATTGGTTGGAATCTGGTTCCATCACTATGTTCCTAAAATCAAACGTCAATTTCAATAGTGGAGCCCTCTCCGCATGAAAGCCAAGATATCATCACCTGATAAGGTAGTATCTGTGATCTGTGTTTCAAAGACTTGCGAGAAGCCAAGCTGCTAAAGGACTGTGTTTAAGTTATTCTACAAAGCAAATTGAAGACAGAGATTTTTGAACAATTACATGAAACGTCTCATCAAAAGGTGTTTTCCTGTCTTCTCACATCACACAAATCGTTTAGGAAATTTGAATTGAGTGGGATTCCCCCAACTAAAACGAAGATAGATAGGTGTTATACTAATAGATTATTTAAATTTTAATTAAAATTAATACATATTCACATGGTATAAAGGTTGTTTTAGATTCTAGTTTATTAATTATTAATATTTGGACGTGAAATGTAATTTATTCAGCAACTCATTCATTTGAAATATGTATTATCTGAGTTTTCGTGTATGTACACAACCGGTCATATTTATTTGCGCACCCCAATTTTATATGTTTCCTGAAATACGGATTATCTTTCGAAAAATCTGTATTATAATTATTCAACAATATTATTAGTGGAAGTAATAATTCCATATGAATTTCTACGAAAATCTTAAATTGTTTATGATATATCGTAAAGGTGTCATAAATTGGAAAAATACCATAAATATTATATAGGCTAATCCCTACAGTATTAACAGTTTTACCTGCATTTCCGAAAGGTATTACCGATATTGTGTTATTGTACTAACTAATTACAATATTAGGATGTGTTATTCAAAAAGGAAAATAAATTTTATGTCAGTCATCGTTCATCTTTTGTTGCGAAAACAGTGAAGTAGAGAGATTGTGAATATTTTAATGCAATGCCGAAGACGAAGGAATTATCTGTTGAAGTGCGTGCTATGATAATTGCTTATCATCGTACGGGTAAAAGTAATCGCGAAATTGCAAAAGAATTACGATTAAATCGCAGAACCGTTGATTATAACGTTAAAAAATTTGAAGAAAGTGGTACATTTTCCAACAAAAGAAGATCTGGACGACGCAAAGCGACGACATCTGCAGATGACCGGCATCTAATATGGATAAGTAGACGCGATAGACGAAAAACAGCACCAGAAATTGCTGCTGAAATGAATAGAGCGCGTGCTAAACCAATTAGTGTGTCCACAGTACAGAGAAGGTTAAGGCAAGCGGGTTTATACGGAAGAATTGCTCTGCGAAAACCACTACTACGAAAGCAAAACAAGATAAAACGACTAAATTGGGCCAAAGAACATAAGAATTGGACGATTGATCAGTGGAATAATGTGTTGTGGACAGACGAATCGAAGTTTGAACTTTTCGGTAGTAAAAGGCGAATATTCGTAAGAAGATCCGCAGGAGAAAGAGTACTGCCAGAATGTATTGCGCCTACCGTAAAACATGGAGGAGGTTCAGTAATGATTTGGGGGTGTTTGGGGGGAAGATCTGTAGGCGATCTCGTCAAAATTGAGGGAATCCTAAGAAAAGAAGACTGCAAGGAAATTTTAGAAAATAACGCTGTTCCTTCCGGACAAAGGATTCTTGGCGAAAACTTTGTATTTCAACAGGACAACGATCCGAAACACACTTCTAGATTGTGTGGCGATTACTTGCTAGAAGAGCAAGGGCAAGTCTCTATAATGGTATGGCCAGCTCAAAGTCCTGATCTGAACCCAATAGAGCTTCTTTGGGAAGAATTGGACCGGAAGGTTCGAGAACGTGCTCCATCATCCACCACTGTACTGTGGGAACAACTTCAAGAAGCCTGGGCACAAATTACAGAAGATACACTGCAAAAATTAATTGAAAGGATGCTGCGGTTATGTGCCGCAATTATCAAAAATAAAGGTGGGCACATTGATGAGAGCAAAATTTAATAATAATTAATGATAAAGTTTTTATATAAGAAAAATGTAATTATTTTATGTTTATTTTACACTATTGTATTGGTACAATAAATAAATTTTCAGTACACATTTGATAGTTTAATAATTTTGGCTAAAACTAAGGGTGGGCAAATAAATACGACCGGTAGTGTATGTATATATGTATGTGCATGTGTACTAATACAATGTGTACAGATACTTATATTAAGTTCTGTCATGTGATTATTTCTCATGTCAGGCAATGGGGTCGACCATCAATTCACAAAGCGCATTGGGTTGGCATACCGTATGTATATACGTATACATATACCTACCCGGTACCCTTTTATATTGGAATACGTTCAAGTACTCTTAATATATGTACATACAGACATTTCCCTTGCCAATCAAAAAGGGTCTTATTTTGTGGGTGTGTTTTTTTCTTCTTAATAATGACATTTACCGAACTGAAACTACCGCGTAGCACATATAAATACAGTCGTTTCCATCTTTAATAATTTCATAATAGCTATCACAAATTCACCGGCGAAAGAATATGAACATATTGAGTGCACGTTCTTTTGAACATTTCCATATGTGCGGATGTAGAAATTGAATACCGACATTTCGAAATAGGCAGTGTTAAATTGAAACCTGCAATTCGCACATAATGGACAAGAATGATAATTTTCACCAAATTATAATATCTTGTATAAACAGACTGTCAACAATAAACATATGAGCAAACAATTGTATTTTTAAGTAGCCAATTAAACTATATTGAAAGTCTTGGGAATATAATGGTAATAAAGATATTATGGTGTTGCTTTTTGATAAAGAAGTTTTAAAAACATCGACATAATTTATACTTTGTTATATTGCAGCAACGTAATAATATCGAAATTTAGGCCATGCGTTGTCTTCAAAAACATTAAAAATATATCAAAAATAGTTTTTTAACACAATTAAAAAGTAATATTAGCACCACTACTTTTAGCAACTAGTGCTCATCAATCGGGGAATTTTGTTTTAATAAAACGTGTCTAATTACACCGCAAAAATTGCTCCGAATGCTTCTTACACCTTTCTAAGTTCTCAAAATGCTGTTCCCTAAGTGACTTAAATTATAATCAGCTAGTGTAAACGCCCCCAAGCGAATTGTCAAAATTTAAACCATGCTTCTTCTTTAAAAACATTAAAAACATATTTAAAAAAATTTACTAACACAATTAGAAAATAATGTAAGCGTCACTACTTTTTATAACTTGTGCTTATCAGTTGGGAAATTTGAAAATTTTGCTAAAACTAGTCGTCTTTCTCCGCAAAAAATTGCTGCAAATGCTTCATACACCTTTCCGAGTTCTCAAAAGGTTGTCCACTGGATGATTTAAATTCTAATCAGGTGGTGCAAACATCCTCAACCGAATTGAAACAACTTTTGCGTCTGCAAAGAAGAATGGGGTTAGCTGTTTTCAGGATGAAACAAATTTTGGTCGTTCTTTAGGAAACGCATACAATCAGATCGATTAAAGGACCGCCTTTCTAATGGAAGAAGCGTCAATTGTTTCGTAGCCAATTTCACCATGATAGCAATGAGAATATCACCACCAAGAGATCTACCAGTAATATGCATAATTTTAAACAAAGAAGTCTCGATTAAAATTGATCATATGTTATTAAAAAAAATTAGAACTCCATCATCAGTCAAGTTAAGTCTATACTAGTATATTTTCAAAGTTTCAAACCTTCCCAATAGATGGCCAAAACTTATCAAGCGTAGTAATGCATATACGTTGATTGACAATGTTACTAAATTTTGAAAATTCGACAACGTGCCTTTATTTCATGTCAAAATTTACATGACTTACTCAATGGAGACAGTCTGTTAGTATAGTAGTGGGCTTACTAACATGGAACTGAATTTGAATACTCTAAAGGGGAAATCTTTGTGGGAAAGATCGTTTTCAAAACTGCTAGGCGTAGTTAAAGGAAAGCAGCGGAAATACTTTAACTAGAAGCATAACGACCACCACAGATCTGGAACACGCTAGATGCCACCTCAGAAACCCTAAGCTATTCTGGTCGTTTACAACTTTTAATGTGGTAATTAGGGTTAATAAAATTACATTATTATATCAGAAGATTCAATATTTGGGTAAAATCGTGGGCGAAGTAAAACACCTATTCTAAATCGAACCAATTTTTGCCATGTCAAGAAAGAACCAATATAGAAACCGATGCTTTTTCATTACTAGGTTAGTTGTTTTTCATCAATTATTACTTTTGGTCCAGCGAATTACTCACAATATTGAATTATAAGTTTTGTTATTTGAGGTGTCTCTTTGGATCTTTTAACTTCTTCGTTTAAATCACTTTTAACCTATATAATCTTAGCCCTATTTCATCAATTTTTGTACTATCCAATTTAGAAATTCCAGGTCACCTAGCTAATTGAGTTTCTCGATCGAACATAGATTAATCCACAAGTCTTAATAGTGTATTGTTTTCCATACTTCCTAACCTCTCACATTCAAAGTTATCGTAAAGGAGCTACGTTTCATTGCCCGCAATTAATCGCTTTAAAGATGTGTCATTATCATTACAATGAATTATATTTAATCTAGTTTTAATTGGTTGCGTTTGCTTTATTAGTCATGTAGACCCGAAATCACCTTGTTGAGTGACTATGTATGCTACTTACGTATTGCAAGTTTGCTGTGAGTATAATTTTATAATTTTTCTTTTAAATTTTCGAGATCGTTTAAAGTAAAATGTCTACCTTCTTCTGATACACCCTGTATATGAATTTTTTGCATGTAATTTTGAATTTTCCCCGTGCGTGTTAGAAGCGTAGTAGATACAATAAATTAGTGTGTTCATACCATGAATTTGTTTTAAATGTAAGTGAATATTACCAGTTAAAAAAGGGGTATCGAAATCAGCCTAAGTACATCAAAAATTCCATGAAATTTATGTCGTGACCAATGCTTCGTCCATCAGATATGGTTCGACTCATCCATCAAATGCTGGGTGTGAACACCCGATGAACAAGATAACGAAAACACTTTGTAACAACCTTTGTATAACTGACCTTTTACACCAGGTTTGCAAGAAAAAGTCATTTATCTTAAATGAGGGTTGAAATTACTTTTGAGGATGGCGCACTTTAATACACACAGACAGTCACACACACACGCATACAATGGCAGCTATGTATGAGTGGCATGCGGTAGATTTTCAAAACGATGTGGTGACTCTGTCGCTGCTGTCGTATATACAGAAAAGGTCCGAGGTCTTCTACAACTTAAATAACTACCGACTGCTTATGTGTTTGTGGACTGTTATATTTTGGGTTCCCTTTTTTTTTCCCCCCTTGTCTTATCACGTACACATCTCTATCTGTAAAACAATATAGAACATTACGAAAGTTAATTGCAGGTTGTCAAAGTGTCGATTTGTGGACTCGTAGATTTTATCAAAAATAAATATTAAGCTCTGAAACTACACGGTTGCCATTGTATTTTCGAACTTATTATGTTATTCGTTAAAGGTGAATTTTCCGAAAACCAGTTCCTATCGATCTTGATAAATTTGATAGAGAGAAAACAGTTCCGATTGCATGTCTGAGTACGTTGGCGGAAACGAAAAACTATGCAGATGGCATACTAGACACTTTACATGAACAATACAGGAAACTCAGACCAAATTTCATGACCCACCGTCTAAATACATGTATACTACATATATATCCATAAAACATTCACGCTAACTATGATATTGTCTCTAAAAAAGAAAGATTAGGACCGTGATTTGGTCAACAAATAAGATTTGTTTAGAAATAGTAGAAAAAGGTGACGTATGTGGTAGTAGAAACGTGTAACGTAAAATTTCTATGGTTAAATGTTCCAAATAGATGTCTATTTGTTAAGACATATTTTTAAGCTAAATAAAAAAAATTTTTGTATGCAGCGACGTTTTTTTATTCAGTAGTGCTTCACCAATTTTTATCAACGATCTTTACCGTTTTTCAATCATAATACTTCTGGTTTTCCTTGCAAAAACCTACACCAAGTGTAATTTTAATTATTGAAATTTTTACCACTCAAAGTTATCGAATTATTTAAAAGTAAGTTCGGAATCTAACTTATATATACAGTACTGTGCAAAAGAAAGAAGCACCTAACAATATTTTCCAAAACTTGTTTACTAAAACGGTTTTACTAATAATTATTGGATTAATATAATTTATAATACTTAATACATCTTTCCAAGAATGATTCACTTATTGGTAGAAATATAATCACTGGAAATTTCCAAGTTTATAATTTCCGCGTAGGAGTGAGATCGACTGCCTGATAAGAGGACTAAAGTACATAAATTTTATTGCACCACAATGCTCTGCAGTAAAATTTCAAGGGAGAGTTATTTATCTATAAGATTTTGTTTTTAATTCAGTGGTAGAAATGATACAGAGCGGTTCCACAATAGAATTTATTTAGATTCTTAAAAAGCGCGCCTACGAGTGAAATTTTTATTTTAAGAAAAAATTGTGAGCTGTAAATTATTATAGTAGATAGAAAATGCCTTAAATAGCATTACTAGACAGAAATAAAATTATTGTTTTACACCGAGAGGGTTATAGTCAAGTGAAAATATCAAAGATAGTGAAATGTTCCCGGTATGTCGTGCAACAAACAATAAAAAGAATGACTAAAACCGGCAGTGTAAGGGATAGACCAAAGAGTGGACATCCAAAAAAGCTCAGTAAAGCTGATGCACAATTTTTAATAGTTAGTTCCTTACGAAATCGTAAGAAAGTTAGCGCAAAACTAGCTCAAGATCTTGCGCGGACATCTCGTACTTCGGTACATGCTTCTACAGTAAGGCGATACTTGCTCAGATCTGGCTTGAGGGGATGCGTGGCCGTGAAAAAACCCTTACTGCGACAAGGTAATATACGAAAACCATTAAAATATGTTAAAAACCACTAAACTTGGGGATATAATGAGTGGCGACAAGTACTATGGACTGACGAATCTAAATATCAATTATTTGGAACGAACAGACGTCAGTATGTTAGACGACGTCCTGGTGAATCGTTATTGGAACCAAGTTTACACACTACCATAAAGCATGGAGGAGGCAATACCCAAATTTGGGTTTCGGCAGCAGGTGTGGGTGAAATTGTAAAAATAGAGGGTAAATTAACTGGTGAGAAATACAGAACACATTTAACGCCTCTGGATTACTTTTTATGGGGCTATGTTAAGTCACTGGTTTATGCCGACAACCAGCAACTCTTGAAGCATTGGAAGCCAATATTCAAGCCACCATTGACGCCATACGGCCGGATTTATTGGAAAACGTAGTCAAAAATTGGACTGATCGAATGGACTATGTAACTCGTAGCCGCGGCGGACATCAATGCCGAAAATCATATTTAAAAAATAAATGCCATGAAATCGTAATAAAAAAAATTTCATTCCAGCAATATTTTTGTCTTGTATTATCATTTACAGTTCTCAAGCTCTTAAAAAAACACCCGTTACTACTTACCACAGAGCCTGGTAAGCAGACGACTGGGGTTCAATTCCTCATCAAAATTGTATGATGTTTTCATTAAATTCTGTCTTAATTATGTCGGTGTCATAAGCAGGAGACTAATCGATTCCCAAGGAATGAAGGAAACTAATTCAAAATGAACTCTAAAATTTTGAATATTTGTTTTATTCCGTAAAGAAATGATAAAGCGATCCAAAGAACTAACATTTTTAGTTTGTTCTGAACACAGAGAAAATACACAAAACTCTTTGTACAGTTAGATATACCATCAGAATAGCGTTTTAATTCAAGAAGAAGGTATCTAGGAAACATAAATTAAGGAAAATATCGATCTTCTTAATGAAGAATCTTTGTTGTACAGTGAGTGACTATTGTGGAGTAAGCAGAAGCATTTCAATAAAATAAGTGACCGTATCAAGAGATCGGCGTTGTTGATAATGATGAACTTTTTAATTAACGGAACGTAACAAGTGATTATAGGTACCGAGCAGTAAGTGGAAGGAGGGCGATGGAGAAGTGTTCTACGGGGTGTAGGGGGGAGGGTTGATGTGGGACGCGAAGCGACGCGGCGATATCACGCATTGGCTTTTCGAACGCCGGAACAAACTTTCTCATTACAACACGCTGTGTGTCATTGTATTGTATGCAGATCAGATCAACCACTGTGACAATCTTCATCGCATAACATATTATTATTTCTCTCACATTCTAATATGAACATGGGACTTTCCTCGGATAGTTATGTCTTATTGTATATACGCGTAAAATGTGAGAATGCGGAACCTGTTCGAATTAAATTTGTCATTTTATAATTAAGTAATTTTGTGATATAATGAACGCTTCGGAATTTGATTTAATATGTCATGTGAAATAATTTATAGACAATTAAATTTCATTCATGAAGTTATCTAATACTTAACGTTAACGGGCTTCCATACCCAATTGTATTACGAAATGAAACAGCAATTGCGTTGGCATTTGGGACAGGAAAATAAATACAACTGACGGATACGTAAAATTTATACACTCTGTTTAGTAAAAATGAAAATTCAAGTGGTTATTCCTTAGGTTATTGATTTTATCGTCCTCGGATGATTTTTCAAAAAGATGCTTTGTTTCGAAGACAAACGGATGTTTTTAAAATTATTAAACCATCCGAAATAAAGTTATGGTGTATTGCAATGGACATAGCGAATACAAGAGACCTCCAGGAATTGATCTGATGAAAACCAACATGTGGTACTAGAAGATCGTGTTCAACATCAATTTTCAATAAGCATTTGAGTTGGAATTGCTGGTAATTGGCTAATTGAACAGGTATTTCTACCAAGACTTACTGAGGCGATTCGAAATACTTTTGACGAATCACTACTTGGGTTTCCAGAGGATGTCCAGAAATTGGTTTTCATGCTTTTAACAACATTGTCATTAGAAAAAAATGGATATTGTTTGTAGTCACAGGAAATGGTGCATCAGCACCTTTCGGTGTGGTTGCTAGTGAGTTTTTAAACGCAATATATGAAGATGAACCTCACTTTGCTCGATTTCCAGACTTAAATCTTTTGGATTTTTTTTCCAATGGAGCTATTTGAAGATTAGTGTATTCCAATGGAAAATGAAGAAGATTTGCCAAATCGGATGTGTACTATGCAATAACGAACAGACTTGGAGTTAACAATACTCGCGCAGTGCTACTCTTGAAAGGAGTATTCAATACATTTCATCCGTCAAAATCTACGCACCAACAAAATATATATTAGGTGCCCCATAACATGATTGCCACAGCTTAAAAATGTGTTACCGAAGCAGTTTCAAGTTAAAAGTTTCTAGAATATATGCCCAAAACCCAAAATATGAAGATGAACCTCACTTTGCTCGATTTCCAGCCTTAAATCTTTTGGATTTTTTCCAATGGAGCTATTTGAAGATTAGTGTATTCCAATGGAAAATGAAGAAGATTTGAGAAATCAGATAATCGATGTGTACAATGCAATAACGAACAACCTTGGAGTTAACAATACTCGCGCGGTGCTGCTCTTGAAACGAATATTCGACACATTTCATCCGTCAAAATCTACGCACCAACAAAATATATATTGGGTGCCTCATAATATGATTGCCATAGCTTAAAAATGTGTTACTGAAGCAGTTTCAAGTTAAACGTTTCTATTGAATATATGCCCAAAACCCTATCGTAACTGAAGTTCATGTTGTAGGGCATTTGAAAATCCCCGACAAACCAGCATCTGTTCATTAGATATTTTTAACTTAAAGTTGCTTTAGTAACACATCCTTGAGCTGTGGCAATCATGTCATGGGACACCGAGTATATGTAGTAGGGGTTATTCCTTGGGCTATTTTAAGATTTGTTTGTCGTCGGATGATTTTATATATTAAATTGATTCTGATGCTGTCACGGTCGTATGACGTATGTGTGCTCTTCTAGACGTTGTACTGCGTTGAAGGACAATCCTGACGAGGACTTTCAGTGTCCGGACGTTAAAACCAAAATAAAATTCAAATGAATCAACGGTGAACGAAATGTTTGTAATTCAGAATTTTTCAAGAAGAACACGAAAGTCCATTTCAAATAACAAAAATGTATTTATCTTTAAATCTTAAAATAGACGAAGGAGTAACTCCCTGAATTTTTGCCACATTAAATACCATACTGTCAAACAATAAAATATTTACATATATTTCGCTTCTAAATATAACTGAATATATTCAGAAAATTAATTAATTTTAAAAAAAAAGTAGAACATTGTCAGATGTTAAACAGAAACCATTAAAATGTGTATACTAACATAAGAAATAATTAAACGTTTGCTGTAGAAATTACAATATTAATTAATACTTTCCGCGTTCAAATGATTATTGTGTAATTATTGTTTTCCTTTTGCCGTCTCGCTATGGTACTTAGTTACTGATTATGTTTATTCTTAACTAGTTTTAGGGTAGTGTATTTTGTAAATTACTACTGTGGGCAAAAAATAGTAAGACTTTTTAATTTAAATTTCGCGCGAAAACCCATTCGTCGAAATATTTTTTTTCTAGGTTGGTATGACTGTCAGTGACATCTGTGCCAAATGTCACATCAAAATAATCATTAGTGTTTAGTATACGCTTGTCTTTCTATAGTACAAAAAGTACATTCGGCGATTTTTGCAATGAGTGAAATTATTCAACAAAGAAGTTCCATTAAATTTTGTGTACGGAATCAAATTTCTGGTGCCGAAACGTTCAGAATGTTGCAAAAGGCCTTCGGTGATAATTGTTTGTCGCGAGCAAGTGTTTTTGATCGGTACAAATTATTCAAAGAGGGTCGAGAACGCGTTGATGACGAACCACGTCCAACATCAAATGATCAACACATCAATAGAATCAAAGAATTGTGCTTGAGAATCGACGATTAACAGTCAGAGACCTTACTGGCATCGTTGGAATATCGAATGGATCGGTGAAAACCATTTTGAAAGATCATTTGGGCCTAAGAAAAGTGAAAGCACGATTTGTTCCAAAATCACTCAATTTTTTCGAAAAACAGCGTCGCGTTGACGTCTGTGAAACAATGCCTTCCGATAATCAAGACAAAATGAAAGGTATCATAACTGGAGATGAGACTTGGATCTACGCTTATGACCCGGAAGCAGACGATCAATCGGCCGAATATCGTATCAAAGGTGAGCCGAAGCCCAAAAAACCACGTCAAAGCAAGTCAAAAATCAAGGTTATGTTGACAGTTTTCTTCGATTATCGAGGTGTGGTGCACTCCAAATTCCTTCCGACCGGCCAAACTGTCATCAAAGAATACTATTTGAGTGCTATACGTCATTTGCGCAATGCTATTCGTAAAAAGAGGCCAGAATTATGAGTCGAGAACTCTTGATTTTTGCACCACGATAATACATCGTCGCATACTGCATTAATTCTTCGTGAGTTTTTCGCCAAATTATCAACCAATATCGTGCCGCAACCACCGTATTCGCCTGATTTAGCTCCGTGTGACTTCTGGCTATTCAGCAAACTCAAACAACCGCTCCCGGGGAAACCGTTTTGAGTCAATTGAAGACATTAAACGTGAATCGCTACGCGCATTGAAGGCTATTCCTGAAATTGACTTTAATAACTGTTTCGAGAACTGGAAGGAACGTTGGCACAAGTGTATTGGGGCCAGGGTGGATTACTTTGAGGGGGACGAAATAGATTTGGAGGAATAAATTACGAATTTAAAAATTATGAACAAAGTCTTACTATTTTTTGTCCACAGTAGTACGTCCTACCTCCTGTATAAAAATTTACTTTTTGTATTAAAGAATTTCTATACAAATTTTATTTACTCGTTTTGTTCATTTCTTTTCTTTTGTTTGTGAAGTTAGATAACATTCTACGGGGCAGAAAAAGAAATTTTAAAAGAACTAGCTAATTGTTCAGTAAAAGAACAGTGAATAAAAATATTTCGTGCCAATTAAAAATTGACTTTTATTTTCTTGAAAAAAAGTCCATAATTATTTAATTATAAAACCAATAAATATATGCAAATAAAATATAAATACGTGATTATATTCACGTAGACGCGTACATGTATGTGAATGACAAGGTTTTCTAGTAAATTATTAATATATTATTTTATATATGTACATAAATATATAGGTAGTGAATAAATTAGTTACGGTGTGCGATTGTCCTGCATTGTAGTCGGTAAAATTAATGGCTGCATCCGTTAGTTTTACTTCATTTAAAACTTAATTTCATTTGAACCTTCGAAGGAAGGTACATTATGTTTTCTATCGGGCGACGTGGGCAAGAAAAAGACGGCGAAAGAAGTGTAATTGAGTGCTTCCTTAATTTCAAAACAGTGAGCATCGGAGACCTCACATTTGCTTTAAATTAATTCACAGATTTCCCAGCGATATCTTCCTATGCCGTTAAGATGGTCACAGAGCGGATCATATATATGCAAATTACAAATTCTGAACACACAAACGTATTTATATACACACGGAATTGAAATTCATGTGTAACTAATCTATTTTCTAAAATTATGTGGGGCAATAAAAATTCTACGAAAATAAACCACTCTGTGCTTAAACAAACTTTCGCCAATGGAATTATTTCATTTGTTTGTCTGATATAATTAGTGTTAAGAAATGTGCCAAACAAGGACGATTTGTATTAGAATTTTTATAGGGGGAGGGAGGAGGACAAGTAAGCTGCGGTCAAAATTTCTTAAATATACATAAGCAACTGGGAATGGAGTATAAAAAACACTTCTTATTTCGAACGCCATATTTTTATCAATGTTTTGATATCATTCGAACAGTAGCGTCATTCCTAAAATTTCTAATTTTTATCGACCAAAAACTTGGACCAATTGACAATTGACATCACCATTATTGAAATTCAGACCATTCAAGAATTTTGCCAAAAAACATAATAAATGGTATTTTGTTATACGAAATCAATTATGTGGTGGGAGCTAATCTAATATCTCTTGCCCAATAACCAAGGACATGTGCCCTTCCAAGGGGGAACACAATACATGGTATTCCGAAAATACGAAATCAAAATTATGCGGTGGATTTTTTAAACTAAAAGCTTCTGCCTACTAATCGAAAATATGTGTTCTTCCAAAGTGAAACACGACAAGAACATAATAAATGGTATTGCGACAGTACGAAGTCAGGATGGACTTTTAATTGAATAGCTTTTGTTCATTAACCTAAGATGTGTATCCTTCCAGGTTGGAACGCAACATCTTGATAATTTGCAAATTCTGGTCGTTTTTTTTGAAGTTACATTGCTCATTTTGGTTAGTTGTTGAATGTATACATCCTACCAAATTGATGACGCAATCTACTTTTGATAAATATCTGGTTATGATGTTGTTTGTGCTGGGTCCTATTGTTTCTTTTACAATTTCCAATTGACTTTGTTTTAAGCATCCAATCTTCCATTACGTTTCAAATTTTCGTATAATTTTAGCTACAGTTAATTGACTTATAGTCAGACAATTTGGGCATCTCTCATTGAATATGTGGCAGTTCTTCTTGAGAACGAATTTTATCACCATCCAACATTAGTGTTGCAATTCTCTTCTGTCTCTAGATGCATTTTATACGATATTAAATAGCTTTCTGAAATCAAACGTTTACCTAAACTACTGTACGTTTGACATTTCACAAATTGTTGCATTTCTAAAACCTTGAAGGTAATTTTAATGGAGCCTGTGGTTGATTAACTAGGTCACTGAAGGTTGATATATAACCCCTTGCCACAATAATTTTCGTTTTCTGTATACGTATTTCGACAACTACGTTGTCAGTTCAGTGACCTTCTAAAACCTTTTCAATATTTTGAAACACATCATAGCCAATTAACTACCAGATGGTGTTCCGTTTTTATATTTTTAATCCATTCCAATGACTTTTTTACATAGCATCAGTACGCGTCATACACATAACAAAAAGGCATGTAAACAAATGTAACATATAACGTACAAACAGATTTTGCTCACGAAGAGGGAAGCCCCAAGATCTCTACTCTAACAATGGGATAAATCTATTAGTTGCGGAAAGTGAATTGACCTAGGGAAGTTTCAAACCTCAAGTACTGATTATGGACGGATGAGACCACGAACCTGGAGAATATAAGATAAGTTAAGTTACCGTTCATACCACAAATAACATCGCAAAATGCACAAATTCTTGTCATCGATAATCAGCACTTGAAGTTTGGATTTTGTAATGAAAATATTTTATACAAACATTAAAGGTGAAACAGAAATTCTATACCATCGTAGAGTCATTTATTTCGTTCCATGTAATAATTGTTATTTGCAAAGTATTGGATAAACATCATCTTGGTTAAAACCAGAATAACATTATGCAAAAGATCGAGATGTACGCATGCTTTTCACGCAAATAATTGCTATCATTATGGCAATACGAGGGAGCGTTTTTATATTCGCGGAATGAGCGGGTTGTAGAGGGGTGAGTAAGCGCATTGGGGGCGCGGCCTGTGCAGCGACTCATGATTAGTATAAATACGAAGTTTCATTGTTATTAGACAGTTAGTCTTTGAGCTATCGTCAACCAAGTAACATAATCAGAAGTGAAAAGTGAAATATGGAAAAAATCGAATATCGTGCCGTTATAAAGTTCCTTACCAGGCAAGGAAAATCAGTCGCGACCATAATGAATGAGATGTCATTGGTTTACGGCGACTCTTGTCCAGGAAAAACCATGGTGTACAAGTGGCATAGTTTATTTAAACAAGGAAGGGAATCCCTTGAAGACGACCCGAGGCCGGGCAGGAGCATTGAGGTGACCACGCCAGCACTTATCCAAAAAGTTGAACAAATTGTACTCGAAGATGCTAGACTAAAGAAGAAACAACTCGCAGAAATGGTTGGAGTATCCGATACAACAATTTTTAAAATCCTACACGATCATCTCGGCATGTCTAAGGTCAGCGCAAGATGGGTGCCGAGAATGCTCACGCCGCCGTAAAAACAACAGCGCGTAGAGTGTTCGCGTGCATTTTTGGACCTCTGTAATGAAGACAAGGATGATGTATTGAGTGGAATTGTTACTGGAGACGAAACTTGGGTTCATCATTATGAACCTGAGTCCAAACAAGACTCCATGCAGTGGCATAAAAAGGGCACAGCACCTCCCAAGAAATTTAAAGTGTCACAATCAGCTGGGAAACTCATGGCAACGGTATTTTGGGACTCGGAAGGAATATTATTGATTGATTATAAAGATAAAGGTGTTTCTATAACCGGAGAATATTACGCTTCAATATTAGAGCGACTAAAAGAAGCCATTAAAGAGAAAAGACGGGAAAAATTGACAAAAGGTGTTCTGCTTTTGCACGACAACGCGCCCGTCCACAAGAGCCGCGTTGCGTTAGCTGCCCTGCATAAGGTGGACTTCCAAATTGTGAATCACCCACCCTACAGCCCAGACCTGGCACCGAGTGATTATTACCTGTTTCCGAAAATGAAAAAAGAGCTGCGGGGTAAAAAATTTACTGCCGATGATGAAGTCAAGGAGGCAGTTTCGGCGTATTTTGCAGATAAAGAGAAATCATTTTTTTATGAGGGTATAAATAAATTAATTGAAAGATCTGAAAAATGTATCTGTCTTGCAGGTGAATATATTGAAAAAGAAAAATAATTTGGTTTTTTTATTTCCACCCCTTGTCCCCCATTCCGCGAATATAAAAACGCTCCCTCGTATTAAAGTAACAAGAATAGCAAAAAAGAAGAAAATGCAGAGAATTTTGGAAATCTTAAAAATCGATACCATAATGTCATAAATTGTAGGTCTGTCGTGGGCAATTTGAACAAAGTGTATTTTTTTTTATTAACATTTAGCAACAAAACAATAGAAACAAATAATAAAGAGAAAAAATTTTTACAGACATTGACATATATATATGTATGTGTGTGTGTGTGTGTGTTTGTGTGCAAATTTAATCATCAATTCAAGTCCTTTTTATACTGTATATTTTAAGCTATTTAAAAACGACCTCCTTTTATTGGTCCATTATCTTGCGATTTTGCGTAAAATGGTGTCTTAAGCAATTTCTATACGAAGCTTGTTGATACGCTGGTTTCTTCTACAATTCATTCTTTTTACGGAAAAAAAATGGTTACGAAATACCACAAAAGATGAACACAATGAGTATCCAAACCTTTTATTTGTATAAAAACTTGTTTTGTATGAAAATTTGTTCCATAGATAATCAAGTTAAGTAGACTATATATTATTATTTTGGTTTAAGATCGAAACGGAGTTCCATATGTAATTGTTTGAATTACAATTATCTAATTATGTTGTGGGAAGTTAACTACATACATTTTTTATTAATTAATTGAATGAAGAGTAATTATCGTTGTATCTGTACCCTATTTATTTTCCAAAGGTATATAAATTAATATATATGTACATATACAAATATATAGGAGGTATTACGTATATATATATATGTAGTTATGGAAGTTATATACATATTTGACATCTGCCAGAACATCTGTTTTGCCTTGTGGTTTTTTGAGGGTTTAAGAAACACAACATTTAAAGAGCAAGCTTCAGACTGTTCTATTTAGGTTTATTACATTAAATACGTACGTATGTAAATACCTGTACACATAAATTAGTTACAGTTTATATTGTGATTACAATTTGTTCTATTGTAAACATAGTAATTATTGGTTGTACAATAAAATAAAAAAAATAAATAAGAAATGTAGAATAGATGTAGCAGGCATTTGTTATTTAAAAAAAATGCAGAATATAATTGATTTCAATTATATTTTGAGAAAAAGATATGAAAACTTTTCATTTTTTGTTGCTCTCTATATGTCAAGGTAATTTTAGATGTGTTACTTTTTTCTAATACATAATTATTTAATTGCTTAATTTCTTGTATTTAAATAATTGAATGCTTTTGATTTTTTTTAAGTGACTCCTATAGCCAAACTTGCTGCTTGGAAGGCTGGGAATAGTTTTGAGAGTTTTGAAAGTTACATATTACAATTTATGCAAAAAATATGTATAAATTAAATTGATTATTATTATTAGAGAGTAGATTTTCCTTATATTTCCACAGAAAAACGTCAGGAAGTTTTTCGCTAAGCCCTCATATCTATAACTTTGAACTCGGTCTGTACGCGGCTGATACTGCGATGCTATCATATATTACCGGCCATAAGTGTTCACTCACTCAGAAAATAGAAAAGCAATGTGTAACTGCAAAATTAAAATTTAAACTCGGCCTGTACGCGGTTGATATTGCGATGCTATTATATATTACCGGCCATAAGTGTTCACTCACTCAGAAAATAGAAAAATAGTGTAATACTGCAAAATTAAAATTTTATTATATAGTTAAACAAAATGTTTTAAAACAAACAATTTTGCAAAGATTCTTTCAAATTAGTTTGAACATTTGATTCGCCTATGTGGCCTCGTTTAGCTTTTATTACCCTCTGGTAATATTATAGTAACAATATGCCTACTTCTCCAGTAACTTCGACTTTTCCATTCTATTTTGACCATGCATCCTGCAGTTGGGTACATAGTCTTTTATGAATGTTGGAGCTGATTTTCGCACTTGTCTGTCTAGTTTATCCCATAACAGCTCTATAGGCTTCAAGTTAAGGCTCTGAGGAGGCTTTTTTATAATAAAAGTTATTCGTCCCCTTTCTAATTTCTCGAAGTACCCCCGGTATAGTTTGAGCGTGTTGCCTTGCTTGAAGTTTTCTCCAATTATTCGTGTTCCAGATGAAATGGCATTCTATTCCAAAATTTTCCGTTCTTCTCTTTTCATGAAATCGATGTTCCAGTAAAACCATCCACAATCGTAGCTGATCCTCTTCAATGCTTAGTGTTGGACGCAATGCATGGATAGAAAACTCGTTCTACCGTTGATTTTGAGTCAAACATTATTCTTCTTGAACTGAATATCTCGAATTTGGATTCGTTAGTTCAGAGTCTTTACTTAAGAAAACGTTTCTCTATTCTCTGTCGGTGTTGTTATTTTTGGTCAGCCTGGTCACTTTTTATTCAATAAACTACCAGTTTCTTCTTATTTTTTAATATTATGATGATTGATAACTATATTGATGATTTATGGGTTTGATATTTTGATTATGATGGTTTATTCTATAACCTTGTGTTTCCTTTGGTAAGTTTTCGTAAGAAGTTAAGTGCAGTGTGAAACCAAAGAGCAAGTTTCATTAGAGGTTAAGTGCAATTCAAAACCAAAGTTCTTGTATCTTCTTGGAGTATATCATGTTTCGTTGTTATTTCTGCAGGGTATTTGATTGTGTGTTTACGTGTAGGGATGTTCGCCATGTTATACCAAAGGAACGTTATAAAAAAGTTTCTTTTTGCATATTTTAAGACCATGCAAGAGTCAGCTATGTGCCCTCTGATAATTACTGTAGGCGCACGTTTACTGAAATCCTGATCAATAATCATTTGTTCTTTACATCCTTTGGAATTTTTTTAACTTTTTATTGCATGTCAGATGTTCTATCTTTGACGTTTTTGTTCATGCATAAAATACTACTAACCAAGTATATTAACACAATCTACAACAACGTATACGACATGATTTGTAGATTTTACAATTTCAAAAACATAAACAGTTCTTACTGAAGAAATTAGTAAAAGGACATTAGTTAAATAGGGAATATTGAAACGTAGGATCAAATCGACCGAGTAATGGTAGATTTTTGATAATTAAACCATGCGAATCGTTATTTATTAGCGTCATAATTTGGCGGTTAAATTTGCTAACGTGTCCAAAATTAATGATAAAATTTTAACTGCTCTGCCCTAACCCCGGTAAAGTACACAAGTGGCCGCCATGATGGCAGATTTGATAAGTTGGAAACTGGTCATTATATGAGGGGCTGGATTATGATCTTCCGACTGTAATAATTAGTCGGCAAGCGAACTGCGAATGAGTACATATTAACCCTTACTCTATAAAGGGGTGGGTTATATCAATAACCACATGGATATTCTGTATTCTGTATTAAGGCAGATTGTATATCCTAGGGAACATACTATGGAGTTGCGGTTTAAAATAACGTATATTACATTATATATATAACTCACAATATCTTCCCCGCGATGTACAATCTGTCTTAGTATATACGAGGTAGGCGCCATAAATTCACGGCCTGATGGGCTTATACAGGGTCAAACATTTTAAAATTCTGTTGCTTGATAGTTGCACGTGTGTAAAGCTTTCACTATAAATACGACGGCTCGACAAGTAGTAGTTTTTAGTAGGCAGATAGGCTAGAGCATGAAAATGTCTCAGCTAACAAAAATTAAGTACAGGGCGGTCATTAAATTTTTAACAAAAGAAGGGCATACGACTGACCACATTAAACAACGTTTAGACGGCGTTTGTAATGATTTATCTCCTTCATATTGCACTGTAAAAAAGTGAGTAAAATGTTTCTGTTTGGGACAAGAATCTCATGAAGATGATGAGCGGTCTAGTCAGCCAATTGAAGCGATAGTGATGTTGAAGAAATGGTATTAGCCGTTTGAAAGTGGAGGAATTAGCAAAGATGTCTAACATTTCTAAAACAAACGTTCATAGAATTCTCCATGATCGTTTGTATATGAATAAGGTTAGTAAAAAATGGATACCGCGCCTTCCTTCTGCTCTCCAACGTCAACGAAGGGGCGAATGTGCAGCGCTTGTTTTTAAACATGTGCGGAGACGACCCAAAACCGATTTTGGAGTCCATTATCACAGGAGATAAAACAATGATTCTGTTTTATGATCATCTATACAAAAGGGAATCGATGAAATGGCGGAGACCCGATGAACCCAGTTCCAAAAAGGCGAAAGTTGTTCAATCAATGAAGAAGGTAATGACCACAATATTCTGGGACTGTGAGGATATTTTACTCATCGACTTTAAAGAGAATAACACAACTGTCAACAGTACATATTACGCGTCTTTGTTGCATAAGTTGAGGGACAGTATTCGAAGAAAACGTCAAGGAAAATGGACAAATGGTGTTTGATTACTTCATCTACATACTGCTGAGAATTTATGGTGCCTACCTCATATATGTATATATAAGCTACCAGTGTCTTATTTTTTTTAAAACATGAAAGGAAGACTACAGGAGGTGTTAATGTTGAATCTATTACAGTAAAATACAATATCTTATTCCGAGAAATATTACATTTTCCCAAATAGTCCATTGTATTCAAAGAAATCTGTTCTAAAAACTCTTTCTTCGTATTTCTGAGGCAGCATTTATTTGTCATTCAAAAACATCACCAATATCCTTGTTCGAAACTTATTTTTGATACCGAAAATCTTACAATTTCTAATTGGAGTATAGAACTTCAATCAATTTTATCATCTTCCTCTGACTCGTGAAGTTTTTTCACAATCTCCTGGAAGTTTCGAGTTTGCTGATTCTATTTCTGACATGTTGTAGTCGTTGAATACTAAGTTGGTAATATGCGGTGGATGAACGATTCAACGTTTTGCTGGGTTAAATAGGTCTACTGCTTCAGCATAATCTTGTCATTGTATTACATAAATGGTTTATTTTACTTAGCAAAATCTGTATTCATTTTTTCCTTTTGCAAATTTTCATGCACTTGACCATGAACTTTACAGAATTTTTCTTATTATTTCGACATTTCAATCTTCGGATTCCCATATTTTTTTTCTATGATTTCCTGAAAGCTTCCAGTTTATTGAATTTATTTTTAAAACGCGTTAATAGGAAAAATCATTGGATAGCAGGTGAAAGTGTATGGTGAATGGTCTTGATCATTATGGGTCTTTTGTAGGTATTTGTACAAAAGTACTATAATGTGTAGTCATTTAGGACTGTAGTTTCAATATGCTCAATCATTCTGGAAAAATTAGCAGTTTTACTTTTCTTCGATATGTCAGTCGGCACTCGTATTTCTGAACATGAGCGTTGTACTAGGTTGCTGCGCATAGCCGGTTCTGCACTTGCCGAGCATAGGCTGGAAACCGGGCACCATATTCAGTTTAATTCGACCAAGATCCTATCCCGCACTAACCATTTCTATGGTCGCAAAATCCGTGAAGCTATAGAGATCTTTAAGCACCTCAATAACCTTAACCGCGATGATGGCTACCCCCTACATAACGCTTGGCAATCCTGCATCTCCAAACTACCCAACAGCAACCGTAACGCTCCATTGACCCATGACCCATTATCCATATATAAACCCGTCCCCCATCGACTTACACCAGTTTCAGTGCAGTAGTTCAGCCCTGAAGATGTCCCGTACAAATGAGTACGAAACGTCGGCAGATATACAAGTGACGCGGTTCCAGCCCGGAAACCCAGAAGCAGATAGCATACTAAATTGTAGTTCTTTTGAATACATTTCGGTAAGTGTAGCATAATAGTAATCCCGCCCTGTATTCGTAATATGCTCAATGATTCTGGAAAATTTGACTGGTAGACGTTCTGTTGGAGTTTAGCTATACTAATAACCTAGCGTTTTAAAAAACAAGGTGGAAGTTACAGACAATATTTTGGCATGAAATCTAGAAGATGACAGGTGATGCTTAGTATAAAAACAATTATTTAATGTGGGGAACCAGTTTTTGGGTCGAAAATTTACATGGAAAATTGTCATAACGAAAGCACAATTCTATCGTTCCCTAATACTACTGTGGGCAAAAAATAGTAAGACTTTTTAATTTAAATTTCGCGCGAATACCCATTCGTCGAAATATTTTTTTTCTAGTTTGGTATGACTGTCAGTGACATCTGTGCCAAATGTCACATCAAAATAATCATTAGTGTTTAGTATACTCTTGTCTTTCTGAAGTACAAAAAGTGCATTCGGCGATTTTTACAATGAGTGAAATTATTCAACAAAGAAGTTCCATTAAATTTTGTGTACGGAATCAAATTTCAGGTGCCGAAACGTTCAGAATGTTGCAAAAGGCTTTCGGTGATAATTGTTTGTCGCGAGCAAGTGTTTTTGATTGGTACAAATTATTCAAAGAGGGTCGAGAACGCGTTGATGGCGAACCACGTTCAGGACGGCCATCAACATCAACTGATGATCAACACGTCAATAGAATTAAGGAATTGGTGCTTGAGAATCGACTATTAACAGTCAGAGACCTTACTAGCATCGTTGAAATATTGGAAGGATCAGTGAAAACCATTTTGAAAGATCAGTTGGGCCTAAGAAAAGCGAAAGCACGATTTGTTCCAAAATCACTCAATTCTTTCGAAAAACAGCGTCACGTTGACGACTGTGAAACAATGCTTTCCGACTATCAAGACAAAATGAAAGGCATCATAACTGGAGATGAGACTTGGATCTACGCTTATGACACGGAAACAGACGATCAATCGGCCGAATATCGTATCAAAGGTGAGCCGAAGCCCAAAAAACCACGTCAAAGCACGTCAAAAATCAAGGTTATGTTGACAGTTTTCTTCGATTATCGTGGTATGGTGCACTCCGAATTCCTTCCGACCGGTCAAACTGTCAACAAAGAATACTATTTGGGCCGACAACTTTTGGTTTTTGCACCACGATAATGCACCGTCGCATACTGCATTAATTCTTCGTGAGTTTTTCGCCAAATTTTCAACCAATATCGTGCCGCAACCACCGTATTCGCCTGATTTAGCTCCGTGTGGCTTCTGGCTATTCAACAAACTCAAACGACTGCTCCGGGGAAACTGTTTTGAGTCAATTGAAGACATTAAACGTGAATCGCTACGCGCATTGAAGGCTATTCCTGAAATTGACTTTAACAACTGTTTCGAGAATTGGAAGAAACGTTGGCACAAGTGCATTGGGGCCACCAGGGGGGATTACTTTGAGGGGGACGAAATAGATTTGAAAGAATAAATTAAGAATTTAAAAGTTATGAACAAAGTCTTACTATTTTTTGCCCACAGTAGTAGAATCCCGTTATCCTTACTTTTCGTGCGACCGAACGTTCGAACATAAATATTTTCGATACAATTACATCGCAGGCATTCCGGTTTTTATATTATCACACCTTGGCATACTAATACATTAGTTAATCCATCAGGCAATATAATTTTGTTATAAATACAAAAGGATAAGTAATAAATACATTGTCGCGTCCGTTAATTTTAAAAATTAACTCTCAAAGATCGTATTTCTGGATATATGCAATTATCGATGAAAAATATAATCATAACAAGCTGTCATTGGAATGAATTAATAACAATAATAATAGAGAAAATACGAATTTACAGGACGCTTGTTTGTAATATCAAATATCACTGTCTGTCCTATTATTTAACATCATCTGCAGTAGAAGTTACGACAACAGGATGTAGTCAAATTTGAGTTGCCTTACAGGCATGTTTCTGTACATGTATCTGTACATACATATATATGTATATAATTGACTGCTTTTTAATCAATATTTGGGAAAATATGTACATTATAATACTGTTACATAAGTTATTTTCAATAAACATTCAAATTAATTTATTATTAAGCAGTTTAATTCAATATCTGGTTTCGAAATTTATTTAATTCAAAAGAATTTTAATTTCATTAAGGCTCATCTACCGTATACATACATCTATATTTGTAAAGAATCGAGTTTTAATAAGAAATAAAATATCGAAGTTTCAAAAATTATATTGTCTTTGTTTGATAGACACGTTTATACTTTAAATTTACTACAAAGGTAGTAAATTCAACTAGCGACACTGTTAGTGTTGCCTCCGATCTGATGATTGCATAGTGAAGTTTGTCATTTTTGACAATATATTGGGTCTGGGAAAAAGTTCGTGGCGTTTTTTCAGTAAAATTCAACTGGTCCCCGCATGGCGCGTGGACGAATTCATTTAAACCGAATATGCTCCATTATTATCGACAATGTTTCGCCATTTTTTTGGTAGATCCATGATCCCATCGGTGAAAAACTTCTGTGGTTTCTGGTCGAAAAACTGAATCAAGTAGTTTTCACAGGCTTCTTTTGAAACCAACTTAATTCCATTGAGAGAGTTCTGCAGAGATCGAAAAAGATGATAGTAAGAGGGTTCTATATCCGAACTGTAAGGTGGGTGCATCAAAACTTCCCAACCAAACTCTCTCAATTTTTGACGGGTCATCAAAGAAGTGTGTGGTCGGGCGTTGTCATGATGGAAGACAACACCTTTCCTATTAATCAATTCGGGCCGTTTTCTTTCAATCGCCTGGCGTAATCTCTCTAGTTGTGCACAATAGAGTTGAGAATCAATCGTCTGACCAGTTGGAAGTAGCTCGTAGTGGACAATTCCCCTCCAGTCCCACCATACACACAGCATCACTTTTTTTGGCGTCAATGTTGGCTTAGCGAACGCTTGTGACGGCTCACCATCCTTTATCCACGATCTTTCACGCTTCCGATTATCGTACGTAATCCATTTTTCATCTCCGGTTATTAAACGTTTCAGAAACGGCTCGATTTCATTCCGTTTCAGCAGCGCATCGCAGATGTTAATTCCGTCCATCATGTTTTTCACGCTCAACTCATGAGGAACCCATACGTCAAGCTTTTTTTTGTAACCAGCTTTGTGTAAATGGTTCAAAACAGTTTTGTGGTCAATGCCTAGCTCCATGCCAATATCGACACTGCTGATATGCTTATCTTGTTGGACTTTTTCAAGAATTTCATCAGATTTTTCAGTGATTGGACGACCGGAGCGTGACTCATCTTTCACATTGAAATTTCCAGAACGAAAGCGAGCGAACCATTTCCGCGCAACAGATTTCGATAAAGTACCTTCACCGTACACAGCACAAATTTTATCACAAGCCTGCGCAGCGTTCTTCCCCTTATCATAATAATATTGCAGAATATAGCGAAATTTCTCATTATTCTTCTCCATTTTCAAGTGCGAATAACTTTCCAACCACTGCACCGATTACAATGTTTCTACGCTCAAACTAACGTTCGGAAGGTCATCTAAAAAACGAGCCGTCGGTGGTGTCGCTGTGACTTGTTGTTCTTTAGTTATCGGCAACCAATGCCATCTATCGGGAAAAACGCCACGAACTTTTTCCCAGACCCAATATTTCCCTTGACAGTTTTATTATCCGGTCGTTATTTCTATTGTCGACAGTAACTTGAAAATTTTATGTCAGCGAAAAAATGGAATTAACTCGCGAACATTTCCATGCAACTATTTTTCATAACTTTCGGCATGGATTATCTCAACAAGAATGCATCGACGAGCTGAATTCTTTATATGGTGATGAAGCACCATCGAACACTACAGTATATCGTTGGTATAGTGAATTCAAACTTGGACGGCGTTCTATGGACGATGAATTTCGTGAAGGTTGTCTCACAAATGTTGTTGTGTCGGAAAACATTAACGCAGTGTCTGAATTGATAATGCAAGACCGTCATGTGACATACGGTGAGATCCAGGCATCTTTAGTTATTAGTAACACCAGCGTGCATAAGATCCTGCATGAACATTTAGCCGCTAAGAACCTATGTTCACGCTAGGTGCTCAAAAATGCACAAAAAATACAATTGTGGTGCTTCAAAGAACATTCATAAAGTCGTTACGGGTGATGAATCTTGGATCTATACGTATAAGCCCGATAGTAACCAGCAGTCGACTGTATGGGTATTCTAAGATGAGTCAAAACCAACAAGTTGTTCGTGTTCGAAGCACATCAAAATAAATGGTCGCCTGCTTTTTCGAAAAAACCGGTCACGTCGCAACCGTGGAAAACCAAAAGCGACACCATGACAATGTGAGCCCTCACAGGTCGGTTCAAACAATTGAATATTTAACCGGGCAAAACATTGAATTGATAAGCCATCCGCCGTACAGCCCTGATCTAGGATCCTGTGATTTCTTTTTGTTTCTACACGTGAAGAATAAACTTCGTGGTCAACGGTTTTCTACGTCTGAAGAGTCAGCTGGGGCATTCAAAACTCATATTTTGGCGATACCGCCTCCACAGTGGCAGTAATGCTTTTCGGATTGGTTTAAACGAATGCAAAAGTGCATTGATTTTCAAGGAGAATATTCGGAAAAGCAATCAAACTATTTTCGATAATAAATTGTTTCTTTATTTGCTATTCCCGAAATATAAACGGCTACCCTTCATTGTTTCTTCAGTTCTAGTGCATTGGGTCTTCAAATCGTTTTTCTTCTATAACTTGTTTTATTTGCCATTTAGATGTTTTTTAAACACCTCTGGTTCATTTGGTACGTAGACTTCCGCGGTCGTAGTCCATGCTAACTGCTTCTGGGTTCCCGGCATGGAACCGCGTCACTATTATATCTGCCGACGTTTCGTACCCATTTGTATGGGACATCTTCAGGGCTGAACTATTGCACTGAAACTGGTGTAAGTCGATGGGGGACGCGTTTATATATGGATAATGGGTCATGAGTCAATGGAGCGTTACGGTTGCGGTTGGGTAGATTAGAGATGCAGGATTGCCAAGCGTTATGTAGGGGGTAGCCATCATCGCTGTTAAGGTTATTGGGGTGCTTAAAGATCTCCATAGTTTCACGGATTTTGCGACCATAGAAATGGTTAGTGCGGGATAGGATCTTGGTCGAATTAAACTGAATATGACGAAAGACCACTTTGTTTCACCAATATATGCCCTGCCGCATGAACAAGGAATCCTGTACACACCGGGTGATTCTAAAGAAGATTCTAAGATTCTAAAGACCTCTGGTTCCTTTGTATTTCTTGCTTTTTATTGCTCACCGTTCTTAAATTTTTGTGATTATTGATTCTGACTTCCATATACCTGATAACTTTTAAATAGTTTAGTATTGTCCTTTCTGGGGCTACTACTTTTGATTAAAAAAATTAAATTATAACGGAGACCATTATAGTTTACAAAGTTTTATTATGATTCTCATTAGGGATCTAATTTTGACAAAAGCAAACTTAATCAACAACCAAATTCTCGTCAAAAACTAAAAGAATACTCTCATATATTTGTTCCCGCTTTACAATAACATAAAGCACTACAATTCATAAAATAATTTTCCACTGACATATTTTAAAAGCCATGAAAAAGACTGCACCTACCAAAATGTCTTTACAAACCATTAATTGTGATATATGTATGTTTGTATACAAATGATATTGCTTCGCATCTGTATACACATACTCCATACGTTTTCGGTTTAGATATTGTCGAACGTATGGTGTGCGAAAAGAAAAACAGAAACGACACGAAAAAGTAAGAGCGAATCCCGGAATACACCTAATTTAATACATGTGATGGTGATGTGTTTGAATTCTGGGAGAGAAGCCACCGCTTTTCAGAAGACATCCGGAGATAAAATCGAATTAAATTCGCGTAATATTAAATCCCCTCCTTTTTTATAGTCCCAATGTGGCACACATCGGTAATATTATTCTTCGGAAAAAGTAAGGAGGAAGATGACAAAATGTGAATTGAAACTCCGGAGGGCGAGTATTCCTGGATTATATCTTGTTAAGTGTTTTAGGGGGGTGAATATACTAAAAAGATATTGTAGCTATAATATACACAGAATCGGTATGCATATATTGGGTTGGCAACTAAGTACTTTCTGTTTTGTAGTATAAAATAAAACACTTTTTTTTTTAAACAAAGAATAGTTTTTAATCAATTATATATTTTCCATTTTGCTCAATGACCTTTTGCCATCTTTCTTTCAGCTGCATGATTCCGCGCTCATAAAATTTCTGGTCCTTATCAGCAAAAAAGTGAACCAGGTGCGAGTGAAGGTCATCGTCATTTGTGAAAGTTTTACCATTCAAAGAATTCTGCAAACTTCGAAATAAGTGGTAATCAGATGGTGCTAGATCAGGGCTGTATGGGGGATGTGGCATCACTTCCCAGCCAAGCTCCAATAGTTTCCCACGAGTTACCAAAGATATGTGAGGCCTTGCATTATCTTGGTGGAAAACTACACCTTTCCGATTTGACAATTCTGGCCGTTTTTCTTTGATTGCTTCATCCAGTTTTATTAATTGTTGACAGTAAACATCAGAATTGATCGTTTGATTCCTTGGAAGCAGCTCAAAAAACACAACACCTTTGTAATCCCACCAAACTGACAGCATGATCTTTTTTGGATGCATGGTTTATCGTGTTTGCTCCATTTTCGAACTATGTTACTGTACAGGACCCATTTTTCATCACCAGTGATGATTCTTTTTAAGAAAGAGTCGGTTTCATTTCGTCTAAGGTGCATATCGCAAAAGTTGATTCTTTATGTTAAATGAATTTCTTTCAATTCGTGAGGTACCCAAATATCAAGCTTCATAACTAGCCCAAGACATTTTAAATGTTTTTCAATTGTTGTGTGCGATACATGTAGCCTCTCCGCAACCTCTCGAACAGTTATATGACGATCCTCTTCAATTATGACTTTGATTTGGTCATCGTCAACTTCAGTAGGCCGACCAGAACGTTGCTCGTCTTTGAGGGAAAAATCTCCAGAACGGAATTTTTTATACCAATTCTGACACGCCGCAGCAGCTTTCTTTCCTTTACGGAAATAAAATAGTAAAATATGTCGAAAATGTTCGTTTCTGCACTCCATTTAAAATTAACCCACAACTAATAGCTTTAATAAAAATCACGCACTACTTGCTTCCGAAGTTACGTCAATGTGACTAGTATCACGCGACAAACGGTAAAGTACAGCACTAACATACGTTATACAAAAAATAAAGCAACGCTCTCTATCAGTAAAAACCGAAAGTACTTAGTTGCCACCCCAATATATGTTATGCTTTCCTTGTAAATAGTTTTCAGAACTTTGTTTGTTAAAAAGAAACAATAAAAAGATCGTTTATCTCTAAGTATACTTTAAATGTTATTGTAACCGTTGAAATAATTTGTTTTCATAAACAATTCCGATATAAATAACTTGTTGAATTTTATTATAAAATAAACACCTTTTTTAAAAAATAATTTCTCATAACGACCGAAATGCAAAAAATCTACAAAAGATCGCGTTGCAAATTGTCTTATCTAATGCACATTACATATGATGAAATTTGGACCGCTACATTTAGAAATTTTTCCACTGTAACGCTGGAGGACCTTTGTACCATTAGCACAGAATGTCGTTTGCTTCCAGTTGTTCAAAAAGATCATATTTGGTCATGAAGTTTGGAGTCGCATTGCTGCTTGGACGATTGAGCGTCCAAAACTTTGAAATAATGTAATATTTGCTATTATATAATCCGGCCCTGGAAAGTAATGAATTATTTTTGTTTACAGACAAGTATAAGTATTCATATTTTACATCGGCCAAAGAAGAGGTTGACACATTTAAAAATGAAATAAACAACATTGAACACATTTGCAATTACATTATCAAAAGTATCATAGTCCATATCTGATATTGTTTTTTATATTGGTTAAGTAATTATTATAAACACTAGCAGTGTTTCCTAAGATCAGTTGCCATACCAATTTCATGAATTTAATTTAATTTCCAGTTATCTTGTTACAGATTCGCCGTATGCATTTTGTTTTGTTGTCAGATTCTTTATCCTTACTCTCATAAATAAACGTTCTGCGTTTTTCCTGTTTGTGATTTTATACCATTCATTGAAGTTTGGATAGCGTGTATATAATATCAAGATCATTTTTGCAATTGATTATTTTCGCACTAAGTGGAATTCTCTTATACGAGGGAGCGTTTTTATATTCGCGGAATGGGGGACAAGGGGTGGAAATAAAAAACCAAATTATTTTTCTTTTTCAATATATTCACCTGCAAGACGGATACATTTTTCACATCTTTCAATTAATTTATTTATACCGCATAAAAAAATGATTTCTCTTTATCTGCAAAATACGCCGAAACTGCCTCCTTGACTTCATCATCGGCAGTAAATTTTTTACCCCGCAGCTCTTTTTTCATTTTCGGAAACAGGTAATAATCACTTGGGGCCAGGTCTGGGCTGTAGGGTGGGTGATTCACAATTTCGAAGCCCACCTTATGCAGGGCAGCTAACGCAACGCTGCTCTTGTGGACGGGCGCGTTGTCGTGCTAAAGCAGAACACCTTTTGTCAATTTTCCCCGTCTCTTCTCTTTAATGGCTTCTTTTATTCGCTCTAATATTGAAGCGTGATGCTCTCCGGTTATAGAAACACCTTTATCTTTATAATCAATCAATAATATTCCTTCCGAGTCCCAAAATACCGTTGCCATGAGTTTCCCAGCTGATTGTGACACTTTAAATTTCTTGGGAGGTGCTGTGCCCTTTTTATGCCACTGCATGGAGTCTTGTTTGGACTCAGGTTCATAATGATGAACCCAAGTTTCGTCTCCAGTAACAGTTCCACTCAATACACCATCCTTGTCTTCATTACAGAGGTCCAAAAATGCACGCGAACACTCTACGCGCTGTTGTTTTTGCGGCGGCGTGAGCATTCTCGGCACCCATCTTGCGCTGACCTTAGACATGCCGAGATGATCGTGTAGAATTTTAAAAATTGTTGTATCGGATACTCCAACCATTTCTGCGAGTTGTTTCTTCTTTAGTCGAGCATCTTCGAGTACAATTTGTTCAACTTTTTGGATAAGTGCTAGCGTGGTCACCTCAATGCTCCTGCCCGGCCTCGGGTCGTCTTCAAGGGATTCCCTTCCTTGTTTAAATAAACTATGCCACTTGTACACCATGGTTTTTCCTGGACAAGAGTCGCCGTAAACCAATGACATCTCATTCATTATGGTCGCGACTGATTTTCCTTGCCTGGTAAGGAACTTTATAACGGCACGATATTCGATTTTTTCCATATTTCACTTTTCACTCCTGATTATGTTACTTGGTTGACGATAGCTCAAAGACTAACTGTCTAATAACAATGAAACTTCGTATTTATACTAATCATGAGTCGCTGCACAGGCCACGCCCCCAATGCGCCTACTCACCCCCCCTGAATTTTTCAAAGAAAAAGCATCATTAAATAAATTAAACAATATAACTACAAAAGTATTCTATCGTAGATTTACATCTTCTTTTATGTTGTACACTATTCCAATCTACCTCATTCAAATTTATTTCAAATTTATGGACATTCTTTTGCGTGAAAAACATTTTGTAAGTAATATCATTCACAGGCTTATCGAACTTGAACCCCATTCTCTTCACAGGTATTATCATAATTATGAGTGATTAGAACTCTGCTCTGAGAGTCTTCACCATATGTAAACATGTTATCAACGCAGCTTTTAATTTGTAAATATTACCCTAGTGTTTTCAAAAATTTGTTTGGAAGAGACCAAAGGAATTCATAATAGACACTAAGCAACGTTTATTATTTATTAGCATTTTGAAAATGTCTATTAAAAGTTTTTATCTGACTCTCTTTTGATGTCATCAAAAATGCATTTGCAGCACTCGATATGTTCAATCGTTAATGAACAGAATGAAAAGAAGAAAGTCTTAAGTTTGGACCTTGCAAAATAATATAAAATAGTGGAAGAAAACATGAGTAACTGCAACTTGACTTTGAGAAATGTCAAAAGTTATGCAGGAAGGGAAGTAAATGTACTTTAATAGAAGATTTTGAATACGTATTTTCTCTATTTCTAATAACAAATCAACAAAAAATTTCGCGTTTCGTCGAAGCTTTCCGTCGAATGAATATTTTTTTATAGAATTGGGGGTTTGAATAAAAGGCTTAAAATGTTAATATGACTTAAAACATTGCCTGAAAGTGTAATTTAACGACATATAACATTTGTGCATCCATATATGTGAAAATGTACGCTAGTTTTTCGGTGGAAAGACAAAGGCTGTGACGGAAGCTGAAGCGTTCCGGTATTTTCAAAGTTACGAACGTTACGTCAAGTGAAAATGACGTTGCGACAGCATTTTACATGACAAAGGATTACTCGACAAGCCCGTAAATATCAACGGAATTATTCATGAATGCGCGATATGGGGTGCCCAACTGACAGTTGCGTTGGCTTGTGGTTAGGTTTTTCAAAGAACACCGCATGTCGCATAAATATGGATGGGTCCATAGGACTGATAACCGCTGCTAATGGATCTATTTCACGAGAAGACACCGTGCACGTCGCCGCAGTAGATGATTTTGAAATAAAGAGAGAAGAAGAAAAGAAAGAATCGTAGAAATGTGGTAGAGTGTTAAATAGTAGTATTTATTATGATTGGTTATGTATAATAAAAGTAACTTAAGTTTAAGTTAAGGTAAGTTTAAGGTGTGTATACAGATACAGATAAATAACTTCATCAGCAACTACATACGAGGATTGTTATAAAAGTTTTCTAGGCAAGATATGAAAAAACACTAAATTAATTGGTGGAATTCTCTACGTATCTTTTTATGCGTCATTCAAAAGCAGGTATCTTAAAAGCGCCATCTTCGGACATCGAAAAACCTTTGGTAAGAGTAAACGAAAAGAAATCTTAAGGTAATAAATCAGAACTTCACACAGGAGGTAGTGCATTCCATTAATTTAGACTTAAGCTATCGATTGGGTTAATCATTATTGCAATTGTAAGGTGCTGGAGGAATTTTGTTCAGGTGAATCCCAAATTTGCACAACAAAATTATTAAAATTAAAATTAGCAAAGCTGAATTCAGTCATCTGGCTCCTATATACTTTAGCGTCAGACATTTCAGACCACGTAACCAATAGGGTCTTTCTGCCGAATATCAGATCCGCTTCCTTTACGATATGCTAATCCCCCCTGGGCAATTTGACTTGTTTTCTTCATAGAAAATTTTTAGTCTGTATCTGTAGAACCTCTCATATTACTTTTCGTTTTTAGGCTTTGCACTGTGCTTTTTCATACTGTTTTACGAGCAGCAAATAATAGCACGCCCGATCAGGCCCCTGGTTGATCGGGTCTTAGTTTGGGCATAGTTAGGGTTCCCCAAGAACGTTTTCTCGTACTCATACATTGTCTGTATCTACTGCCCACAAAAGTATTGTAGAGAGATATTAAGATGTCTGCGTGTCAAAATTCCTTAGAGATTCACATGATGAAGACTAGTGATCTTCATGTTGAAATATTGATGTTATCAATATGTCCAACAAAACTCAATTGACTGTCAAATGTAATACCTAAATCTTCCACATTATCTTCTTTAGAGATTACTAAGCCATAGATATAATAAGAAGACACAACATATCTGACTCTTCCTTGTTAATATTTTTATTGCTAGTACACTATTCGCAAATGAAATGCCAGCTCAGTTGTAATGACCCAATATCAGTATCACAATCAATCTTTTAGTAACGCTTTAAATCATCCGCACGCGCTAATGCTGCACCCGGAACGGATAGCGAAATCATCATAAACAAGTTAAATAATAATGGCACTAGATTTAAGCTTTGTGCGACTTCCGAAATTCATCTGAATGTTTTGGAATTGAAGACAAATATATATAATTTGATCGATGCCGAAGACAATTATCCAATAGAGTCAATGCCGATCATCAGAACTACCCTTTTTAGTGAAATTAACATGATTTATATAGTAAGATTGATTAAAATCATGCTGGGATCTCGGAAATGAACACAGGTGTATGAGAGGGATTTCCGTTAGGTTCTTTCTCGTCTAAGGTGACAAAAGGCAATCAGAGATCTTAGGTTACACCACGAGTGTAATAATAACTTATAACTTTCCAATGTAATCGGTGTTAAGGATGAGGAGGCGAATGCATGGATTATTATTATGTAGTCCTTGGATATGTGTTTATTATCTATTGATCAAGTTAAATAGTAATGGTCCTAGGTTGGAGCCCTGCGGGACACCCGAAGTTGATTTGAATGTTTTGGAATTGAATATATTGAAAGAAAGTAGCCAAGAACCTTAGGTTGCACCATTAGTGTAAGAATACCTCCTAGCTTGCCAATACAATTGACGTTAAGGGTGGAGGTGTGAATATATAGATCGTAATTATTACGTACTCTTTGGATGTGTTTTTATTATCTACTAATAAAATAAATAATATGAGAGGCCGTGACTATTGCATCGCCTTACTAGGTGTTCGTTGCGAATATACTTTCAGCAAAATTTCCATATTTCATCGTACAAAGGAGACGCGAAACATTGCGATTTTTTGTGCCTTTACTGTACGGCAGTTAACTCGGGGTAAGTAGAACCCAGAACGCAAGTTAGTGAGTGAGTGATCGGATGATCAAGCGACCATACGACACGAAGCATAGGGCACCGTATCGACTGCGCCGAAGGCAATATCCTCTAATGCAATAACTTCCAGAATTCGCAACTTCCATGTGAGCGCTACATCGTGACTGGTGCCGCCGGTATAAAACGTATTAGCATATATTACGGTGTGACAGTGCGGTCTAACGGCCTTTGTTGTGCGATTTAAACGGGCTAATGTCATCCCAAGGCATATCGTTTAAGAAGTATGTCTGGATGTATGTAATAAGTATAAGTTCAGATGTATATGTGTATGTATGTGTGATATATTAAACAGGTTTTAATTGTAAAATATAATTTTTATATTATTTTAAATCTAATTTGGATCCAGTTGGATTTGACACCTGCGAAAGGTCTCATACATACATTGAAAAGCTTTTTTTCACGTTAGAAATGCTTCTTCACCTTCGGTTGCTTCATATCAAATTCAAGATTTTACAAAGGCGTTACCAAATCAACTCCACATTCAATTTTTTTGTTTCCAATTATGTTATTGTTGGTTATTTGGTCAATAAGAAGGATGACGCAACTGAAGCGACCGAAAATATGACGTATCATCTTTTCCAATGGGGACATAATGACCACTATACTGTATATGTATCTCATATGTATACAAGCGCACACTCACGCACACACACATACACACACACACACACACATACACAAACACATGTATAAGCAGATACATTGTGAAGTAATCGGCGCCTCTATACCTCTAAGCGATGGCTTATGGAATGACCTTGAAAAGATAAAAATTTCGTACTTCTATATTGAATATTTTGAAAGCAACAACTTTATATTTAATACATAACTATTTATTACAGGTATACATTTCGAAACGGTAAATTTCGCATTAGTTCCTAAGTTTTTTCTTGTATAGTGTATTCGTTTACTCCTTTTAGTTATATAAATACAAGATATACTACGAGGTCCGATCATTAATTAGTCCAGACAAGAAAAACTTTTTGGCGAATTATTCTTCGATCTATTCTTCTTGTTACATAACATTGACTTCACCTTAACTCCACCACTACTCAAGTCTTTCCATTTCTTTGAACAGTTTCGAAATATGCGTTAGTTTCAGTCATTACCTCGTCGTTCGACGTAAATCTCTAACCACTGAGCGAAATTTTCAGGTTAAGAAACAGTTAAAAATCTAACGGGACCAAATTTAGTGAATAAGCTGGATGCGTAATCAGTTTTAAATGTAGTTCATAAATTTTTGCCGTTGAAACAGTCTAGGTGTAAACACCCCCATTACCCTGAAGAAAAAGCACTCATCTTGTTTAATTATTGATTCAAAAGGGGATGTATAATATTCGCCTATTATAGTTTTGCCTTTTTGAAGATAATCGATAACAAGAAACCCAATCCAGTCCACTATCTTGGCCGACTTCGGAGCACCTGTACTAGATTCAGTCCATTGTTTCGATTGCTGATTCATTTTATATGTATAATGCTGTATCCAGGCGTCATCAACTGCTATTAATCAATGCAAGAAGCCTTTTGGATAGGAAAGGAGAATAATACTAAATGAAAAATATCTGATAGCTGTTCTTCAGTTTGGATGCAAACCATAGTTTAATTTGAGCAGAATATGTTTTCTATCATAGAATAATTTGGTTCAAAATCTTTAGCAAACTTTTTGTAAAAAAAGGTTTGTAACTAATTCTGATCGCTAAGTGTTCAAAAGCTTGGAAAGCGGGTTCTACACAAACAAACGAAAGACAATAAATGACTTGTCAAGTCATCACCATTTGTTGCTTTTAGAACAACTTTTGATTTGACATGGGAAATAAGTGCGCTACGTATTTAGGAGACAACTCTAATGGTTACTCAAAATTGAAACTTCAATATTAAAGGTAGACTTGGAACTTGGAATAATATATTTTGAGTTCTTACTAAGTAATCAGGTCTTCGCAGGTTAGGTTGATGGTCGAAAATTTCAGAGATTTCATTAAAATCTAAAGCAAAAGGATCTGTTCACACAAAGTATGAATCATTGCGGAAGAACTGGACTAGTTGCGATGGGAAGTCCTCTCCCAAGCTGTGCACTCCATTGTCTTTTACGGAATTTTCTTACTGGAAAAAGATCTGATAATGAAAAGTGTCTGAAAAATGCCACTCGCGTTTTCCAATTGTAATTTCTAGACCAAAATTTTGAACAGAAATATTCAAAAATAATGACTATTATTATTTATTATTAACTAAATTCTGTTTTCCTCTCAATGCTTAATTCCGATAAAGCACAAAAACGTATTAAGAATCAACAAAAAGGGAATTATAATACAGAGCATATGTAATAACATACTTATCTGTAGATATTACGTATACCGTTAAGTTAATCTTTATTTATTGTTGAATAAATATGAAGCGGAATATAATGGTCTGTGATTCGGAGCCATCATACAATACCGGCTATCGATTGATAACAGAGTTCGGTATATAAACTCGGAGATTCATAATTGATATAATAGCAACCCCTCGACTAAATGAGTCAGTCGGACAGACGTGGTTTATTCAATAAACCGTGGCCGTGTGCTTGCCTCGCGAATTTGTAAAAGTTCGGGGGGGGGTGGAGGGGGCGGGTTACGCTACTACTGCTACGGTTACGGCTACGTTTATCCACTTTGCTTGTTTTCCTCTCCGGGATGAATCCAATAATGTATTCTGGCATGCTTTTAGTTTTACACTGGTTTTAGTCTGTAGGTCCTCCTACGGACAAACGTCCGCATACATGCATGTGAACCATCGCTTCAGAGACGAAAAGGATTTGCTTGCCGGCGTAAGATTTGAGGTAAGACTTCTTCTTCTCTTTCGGTAAAATCAATTATGTATATAGACTTGTAGAGATAAAGAATTTCGTATTTTCAGACGTTGCTTGCTTGTGTCTCATTTTCTGGATAGTTTTTGGTATGCTGTAATGGTTTAATGTATGAAACTGAACGCAGTATGATGATATTTTTATTATTTTAAGAAATTTCGTATGAAAGGGACCTAAAAATAACAAACAACAATAAAATAAATACCTTCTTTGGATTTGATCAATAAGGTTGATATATAACCCCTTTCCACAATTAACTATTTGTAAATTCTGGTTATATATCAACCTTATTGATCAAGTCAATCAACCACAGGCTCCATCAAATTCAACTACCTTCTTTGGAATTAATTCATTAAATTCAAAGGAATATCAACATGAAGCAGCAGAAGTCTTAAAAAAATAGAAACACTGTTCAAGTGGCAAAAAAAAGTAAAGAGATTGGCTGAGACGCACGAGAGGATGTCTAACGATAGATGAATTAAACGAATTTTAATAAGACATGGATAGAGATGCAAAGCGCATCCTAGAAGTAAAAATCCGAACAGATGTTAAGGGAAAAATAAAAAACACGTCTTAGAAGTAGAAATTCGAAAAGATGTCGAAGAACGATGGTAAAATTCGAAATCAATAGTCATTAGACTTGTAGCACTAACACATACAACTTTGCTCTGGTTTTCTCCAAAGATCTAATTTCACAACTCGATCTTGTATTGTAATCGTGGCATCTTCAGTTTCTGCGTAAATATGTCCGATTGTCATCCATATGTTGGTCGCCTCTTTGCCAAAGTGTGTCAGAGATTTTCATATTTAGTGGCAGATTAATAATTATTTAATCTTAACATCCCTAGCAAATTTTTTATAACTTTTTTGTTCTTTGCATGATGTTACGTAGTTCGTTAGGTGTTTTCTATCTTTGATATTATTATGATGTTCATTTCTTGCATTTGCTCAGCCTAAACCCAAGAATCTTTTTAAACCACATATCTATAGGTATAGTAGACAACAACGCTGCTTCTAGGAATTAAATAGTAGGTGATACAGCGGCAGATACAGCACCCCATACCATCACTGAACCCATACCGCGTTTTACTGTAGGTTGCTCGTCTCCTTACGTATGAGCATCCATCAGACCTAAAAACATTGTATTTACTTTCATCAGTAAACAACCTTGTTTCCAGAAAGAAAAGTCCTTGTCTCGGTATTTTTTTGCGAACTCTACACGCTTTTTTGGTCAAATGTCGCTTATATATGGTTTTTTTCTAGCAACTCGACCATTACAATTGTGCTTCCGAATAACGATACGAACTGTTTCTGCATTTGCTTTCTTCCCAAGGTATTTTTCAGTTTCAGCTGCCAACTTTGGTGCACTTAGATGAGGATTCCGCTTAATTTGGCGCACCAGCTACTGCTCGTCATGGGAGATTTTATTTTTACTGGGCTTTGATTTATTTTCAAAGTTATTGCTGTTTCCATATCTTTTAATAATGTTAAAAACAGTTGTAGGTGCACAATTCACGATTTCTGCGATTTCTCGAACAGTTTCGCCTTCCTTGGATAATTTTTTTATTAGCTCCCTGAGTTCTGGTGAAGTCTGAACACTATGCGGCGCCATTTTAAGTTTTTAATAAGAAAAATATGTTTTTGGTTGTAAAACTTGACGGACTTTTTAAAAAGCATCAATAACAAATGTTTTAATGGATTTAAAGAACAATTCGGACGTGAAATAACAGTGTTCCATTATTACTTTGAGATTTTTTTTCAGTATTGCCATTTTTTTATTAACTGTATAACTATTTTGCTGCAATGCTGTTTTAGTAAATACTTTCTACCTAGCTATCTGCTTCTGCGCTTCTGGGCTGAAACCGCGTCACTCGTATATCTGCGGTTGGGTAGTTTGGAGATGCAGGATTGCCATACGTTGTGTAGGTTGTATCCATCATTGCGGTTAAGGTTATTGGGGTGCTTAGAGATCTCTATAGTTTCACGGATTTTGCGACCATAGTAATGGTTAGTGCCGAATAGGATATGGTGCCCGGTTTCTAGCCTATGCTTGGCAAGTGCAGAACCGGCTATGCGCAGCAACCTAGTACAACGCCGCTCATGTTCAGAAACACGAGTGCCGACAGACCGCTATGTTTCACCAACATATACCCTGTCGCATGAGCAAGGAATCCTGATAGGGTCAGATAATTTGGAATGTGGTTTGAAGATGGTTTTGATGTTGTTTTTGAGAAGAACCCTACTGATGCGGTCAGTAACACCTTGTATATAGGATAGGTGGGCTTTGGAGAGGGGGAGAGATGATGTAAGCTGTGTATTAAGTTGTGGGATTTTGGAACTTTCTACCTAGATTTAATTTAATAAAATATACAAAATTATTTATAATTTAGGCACTAAATTTTCTCAAAATTAACTTAGAACGTAAAAAAATTATGTGTTCCATTATAACTTTGAGCCTCTGTATATGTATATATATATATATATATATATATATATATATATATATATATATATATATACGTATATGTATGTATACATAACGAATTCTTTCATCAGATGTAGTAAATTGATATATTAACCCATTCAATCCCGAGTTTAAAAGTGATTTTCATTTTTTGTTAGTGGACAGTGGTTGTGTTTCGATCTTCGCTTTAGCTATGCATTTACTTAAGTTGATACAGCTAACGAGGCGTAACGGTTTTGTTTTCTTTTTTCATAGTAAATGTGCTACACTATACACAGGTAATACGTATTGGTGTTCGCCCCTACATTGTGAACGAAATTTAAACGAGCATTATGGCATACAAATGCTAATTTCAAACAGACTAACAAGTATATGAATAAACTAAGCAAAGTCGCATCGCCTTGACTGTTCGGACTATAAAATCATTAAGATTATTAACTTTGCAGGATGTGAATCAAAATTATTAATAATTCTACTACAGAGAGCAGTATGACAAACTCAGCAAGACCTTGGAGAGCCTTGTCTGTTACACGTAGTAGTAAAACAAAGAACTTACCTGCAAGAAAATATAATTATATACTTTATTCTTACCATTGTACAAGTACAGAACCAAGGCTGTACCAAATGTAAACATATATAATTCTATATATATATATATATATATATATATACGCGAAATGTTAAAATATACTATTTTTTTTTATTGATAAATGATGATTACTTGTAAATACGTCTTGATAAACAACTTATTAAAACACATTTGATGCAATAATATAATTATAAAACTACGATATTATTGTTTATTTCAAATGTTTATTGCATTTGTGGTATTGTCAATAAATTGTCATTAAAAAAACAAACATCGTTAAATAAAAATGATACTATTCCAAAATTAGAAGCATTATTACGTAGGCTTTTAAGTTTTGTATATGGAACTGGACCAAAACAGTAGATAGCTTTTATAGACTTCATTGTCTTTCGAAGTATTCTCCACGAAGATTAATGCACTCTTGCATGCGCTCGAACCAACTCTGGAAGCGATTGTTCCACTAGTTTGTTGACACAGTCAAAATTGTGTGTTTGAAGGCATCGACTGCACCTGACGATTGGAACCTTTGACCACACAGTCCCTTCTTGATTTTCGGAAAGGTAAAGAAATCGTTGGGATTTAGGTCCGAACTATACGGAAAATGGTTTAACAATTCGACGTTTTGTTGTGTTAACAATTTAATTGTCTTGCGTGCTGTGTGTGAACTTGCATTGGTGGACGATGATTCGTCGTTCGGGGTTGGTTTTTCGACGCTCAGCGATGATTTGCAATGAACGAATGGGTGTATACCAATCGGCAATAACGGTTCTTTGATCTTGTAGAGGACTTGTTGCTACATGACCTGCTTTAGAGACAAATATCGCGACCATCTTTTTGAGGACACTTCAAGAACGGATCGTCGGCTTTTCTTCAGCTCAGGACACCCAAATAGACGACTGGCGTTTATTTTCTGGCTCCACCAATTCGCCCCTAGCTGGTTTCTGTTCTTCGGTCAACAGATGCGATATCCAAAGGGAATCTTATTATTTAACACGCAATTCTTTATGCAAAATTAGCAAATTGATATCTTTGAAATTCCCAATAATGCTTCAATCTGGCGATATGTCACATGCCTATCTTCGTTAATGATCTTGTATACAGCATCGCCGTTTTCCCCAATAACTGCCGTTTTTTGGTGAACCTGCTCTTAGATCGGCGCTAAAACTAATCTGTCCACGTCTGAATTCTTGATACCAACGAAAAATTGTTGACTCATGTGGTGCTTCATTGCCGAAAACGTGATCGTCTTCAAACAGCATGCGTGGGTTGTCCGTAGTGGTCTTAATTATTTTGTCATTCAACAGATGTACTCCTTCGTACTCAATGTGTTGTATCTAGTTGGCCACTAGATACACACACACACAAGAAATAAATAGAGATGGGTACACATTTGGAGTTCTTCAAGGTTTCAACCTAGGTCTTCTTATGCTTGTCTATTATTTACAATAATCCACGATTTTTTAATGTAATTTGCAAACCATATACACAAAACTATATAAAAATTTTTGTATATACTTTTGTGCATATATTAGATTAAATATTGGTCAATAACTAGTACTAGCAATTTATAATTATTTATAATTATTAGTTCTGTTATTAAAACTTGTCCTAAAAAAGTGATTTGCATTAAAATAAAGTAAAGAAGTGCAAAGAATGCATAATAGATTGTTATTTTGTCTAATAAATTATTATTAATTAATAATTAAATGTAAATATTCATATTACCTTTGTAAATAAGGCAAGCTTTCATTATGTAAGCATTTGTCATTATAATAAGCTCGTAATCGTTAACGTAGACAGATTTACTAATTTCTAACAGTCGTACAAACTATTTATTACTATATATTTTGTTGTCATCTATAATTACCATTAACTGTAAATATTATAAATTCATTTTATTGTACTAACGTCTCCTTACGACAATATGATGGAAGTAAAAAATATATTCATATGAACGCATACGTGCGTGTATATTTTAATACCTATACATACATATGTACTTAGATAATTTATGTCCTGTATAAGCTTCAACACTGTTTGTCCAATATACATACATATATTAGGCATGTGTTAGATTTTAATGCATTTATGCATGTGAAGCTAGGCTCTTGTGTATTTAATTACATTATGGTTTTACTTAAATTATTTTTATTGTAATTATTTAATTTATTCTACGTGTATTTTATTTCTTCACTGCTCCGAACAATTACGAAATATTGGGTTGGCAACTAAGTACTTTCGGTTTTGTAGTATAAAATCAAACACTTTTTTTTTAAACAAAGAATAGTTAATTCAATTATATATTTTCCATTTTGCTCAATGACCTTTTGCCATCTTTCTTTCAGCGGCATGATTCCGCGCTCATAAAATTTCTGGTCCTTATCAGCAAAAAAATGAACCAGGTGCGAGTGAAGGTCATCGTCATTTGTGAAAGTTTTACCATTCAAAGAATTCTGCAAACTTCGAAATAAATGGTAATTAGATGGTGGTAGATCAGGGCTGTATGGGGGATGTGGCATCACTTCCCAGCCAAGCTCCAATAGTTTCCCACGAGTTGCCAAAGATGTGTGAGGCCTTGCATTATCTTGGTGGAAAACTACACCTTTCCGATTTGACAATTCTGGCCGTTTTTCTTTGATTGCTTCATCCAGTTTTATTAATTGTTGACAGTAAACATCAGAATTGATCGTTTGGTTCCTTGGAAGCAGCTCAAAAAACACAATACCTTTGTAATCCCACCAAACTGACAGCATGATCTTTTTTGGATGCAATTCAGCTTTCGATGTGGTTTGAGCTGGTTTATCGTGTTTGCTCCATGATCGTTTTCGAACTATGTTACTACACAGGACCCATATTTCATCACCAGTGATGATTCTTTTTAAGAAAGGGTCAGTTTCATTTCGTCTAAGGTGCATATCGCAAAAGTTGATTCTTTGTGTTAAATGAATTTCTTTCAATTCGTGAGGTATCCAAATATCAAGTTTCTTAACTAGCCCAAGATATTTTAAATGTTTTTCAATTGTTGTGTGCGATACATGTAGCCTCTCCGCAACCTCTCGAACAGTTATATGACGATCCTCTTCAATTATGACTTTGATTTGGTCATCATCAACTTCAGTAGGCCGACCAGAACGTTGCTCATCTTTGAGGGAAAAATCTCCAGAACGGAATTTTTTATACCAATTCTGACACGTGCGCTCTGTTAAGCAATTAGCACCATAAACTTCACATATCTTTTTGTGAGCCGCAGCAGCTTTCTTTCCTTTACGGAAATAAAATAGTAAAATATGTCGAAAATGTTCGTTTCTGCACTCCATTTAAAATTAACCCACAACTAATAGCTTTAATAAAAATTACGCACTACTTGCTTCTGAAGTTACGTCAATGTGACTAGTATCACGCGACAAACGGTAAAGTACAGCACTAACATACGTTATACAAAAAATAAAGCAACGCTCTCTATCAGTAAAAACCGAAAGTACTTAGTTGCCAACCCAATAGTTTTATCTAGGACTTCAAAGCCTATTTTATTAGTTCTTATCTTGGTTTCGTAAAAAATAGTGAAGTAAATAAATATTTGATGAAATTGACTTGAATTTAACAGTTAAAAAAAACGGTTTTTTTTTATTTTATATTTTCTCGTTACTCAAATATGGTATAATATTGCGCAATATATACATTTTATATGTTCTACTCAATATATTATTATTATTTTTATTATTACGATTATTGTAACGACGTTACAATGATATAGCAAGCTGTTATTATGCCTAGACAAAGAATAATATTTTCTAATTTAAATTTTATATTTTTAAAAACTCAAATCGTTATTTTTTCCGTAAACCTGTCATTTAGAATGATTATAAAAATATTTCTTTTAATTCTTCACCATTTGTAGGTGGTACTACACTTATAGAAAAGCAAAAAGCCAGTGTAGAGTTTGACAGTCACTTTCTGTTGAGACACAACATCATTCTTTATTATAAAGGTCTTTTCAAAATGACTCTGGACATTTAACACAAGTGGATGTCAACATTGACGACAAAGTGGCTGGATATATAAAAATACATATATTGTGTCATTCGACAGCGGATGTATTATTTGTGTACACTCTAATAAGAATATCCTTGACTAGTAATGTGATGGGATATTTATTTAAAATATAAATACATACAAAACGTATTCACTCCATTTTCAGGTGGTTAAACATTGTTATAATGTGTATAATTCGATTAAAAACTACCTTGAGGTTATTTCTCTGTTGTAATTAAATATATTTTAAAAGTTAACTATGAATTTATTTCTAATGATTTTTTATTTTAATCTTAATACATATCTAAGACAAAAATTGTGAAGAAACACTGGATGGTGTCATCAGGTACGAGGTGTGGCAATTAGATAACGCGACTAGTGCGAGAAATGTTATTTTGCAAAAAAGTTCGACTCGAATTCTATGACTTCCAACAGTATTGCAAAAGAAAGAATAAAATAAAAAAGAAACATTTATAAAAACCGGTTAAATTTAACTGATTTTAGCTATCAACGGAATGTGCGTTCTTTTTTGGTCTCTTTTGATAAAAAAATTGCTTCTACGAGGTGTGGCGATTAAATAAAGAGACTGATGTGCGAGAAATGTTATTTATTGCAAATAAGCTTACATTTAACTTTTATCTCCTTCAACATACCCTCCTCCCCTATCTATACACCGCTGTATACTTGTCTTCTATTGTTCAAAACAATGCTGTAGTTCATCAGTTGTTAGCCTCTTCAACAGACTGAAAATGTGTTCCCTTTAATGCACTTTTTACTTTTGGGAACAGATAGGAATCACATGGTGAAAGATCTGGCGAATACGGAGGATGATCGAGCACAGTAATGCGGTTGTCTGCTTCACAGACAGGACATTGTAAGCATGAGCGTTGTCGTGGTGCAGAATCCACGAGTTGTTCTTCCCCAAATCCGGTATTGTCTTCCTTACTCTTTTCCTCAGTTTGATTAAGACTTCTTTATAATATTTCTGATTAACGGTTTGACCCTCAGGCAACCTAGTCAGTCATGATACCACCACAACATATTACTGACGAAATTTGAAATTCTACTGTATACGTCTAGCAGCTTATGAGTTGTTATTGTTATATTTGTCAAACGAATTAGTAGCTAAGATTACTTGCAACGGTGGGGTGACCTTTCCGCGTTTTAATTTTCATGATAGAGGTATACTTAAGGGAAGTATACTTGGACCATTACTTTTTAACATTTACGTGAATGACATCCACAAATTCGTTCAGAAAGAGTAGCGTTTGTTAATAAACTATGCGGATAATCCTCATACGAGGATACAATTTATTTCGTTGATTGTCGACGAATTAATTATAGAATTGTTCTACCTGACGGTTATTCGTGAATTTCCGACGACCGTATATATTCGAATTGAAAAGTACTGTTCAAGGTAAAAGTTAACGAACTTCGAACATAATTGAAAACGAAAGAGAAACTTCTCCAACTCTCCTCTGATTTCGGTTGGTGTTAAGCATTTCAAATCAAAGTATTGAGTTAGCAACTAAGTACTTTCGGTTTTGTAGTATAAAATAAAACACTTTTTTTTAAACAAAGAATAGTTTTTAATCAATTATATATTTTCAATTTTGCTCAATGACCTTTTGCCATCTTTCTTTCAGCTGCATGATTCCGCGCTCATAAAATTTCTGGTCCTTATCAGCAAAAAACTGAACCAGGTGCGAGTGAAGGTCATCGTCATTTGTGAAAGTTTTACCATTCAAAGAATTCTGCAAACTTCGAAATAAATGGTAATCTGATGGTGCTAGATCAGGGCTGTATGGGGGATGTGGCATCACTTCCCAGCCAAGCTCCAGTAGTTTCACACGAGTTGCCAAAGATATGTGAGGCCTTGCATTATCTTGGTGGAAAACTACACCTTTCCGATTTGACAATTCTGACCGTTTTTCTTTGATTGCTTCATCCAGTTTTATTAATTGTTGACAGTAAACATCGGAATTGATCGTTTGGTTCCTTGGAGGCAGCTCAAAAAACACAACACCTTTGTAATCCCACCAAACTGACAGCATGATCTTTTTTGGATGCAATTCAGCTTTCGATGTGGTTTGAGCTGGTTTATCGTGTTTGCTCCATGATCGTTTTCGAACTATGTTACTGTACAGGACCCATTTTTCATCACCAGTGATGATTCTTTTTAAGAAAGGGTCGGTTTCATTTCGTCTAAGGTGCATATCGCAAAAGTTGATTCTTTGTGTTAAATGAATTTCTTTCAATTCGTGAGATACCCAAATATCAAGCTTCTTAACTAGCCCAAGACATTTTAAATGTTTTTCAATTGTTGTGTGCGATAAATGTAGCCTCTCCGCAACCTCTCGAACAGTTATATGACGATCCTCTTTAATTATGACTTTGATTTGGTCATCATCAACTTGAGTAGGCCGGCCAGAACGTTGCTCATCTTTGAGGGAAAAATCTCCAGAACGGAATTTTTTATACCAATTCTGACACGTGGGCTCTGTTAAGCAATTAGCACCATAAACTTCACATATCTTTTTGTGAGCCGCAGCAGCTTTCTTTCCTTTACGGAAATAAGATAGTAAAATATGTCGAAAATGTTCGTTTCTGCACTCCATTAAAATTAACCCACAACTAATAGCTTTAATAAAATTCACGCACTAGTTGCTACTGAAGTTACGTCAATGTGACTAGTATCACGCGACAAACGGTAAAGTACAGCACTAACATACTTATACAAAAAATAAAGCAACGCTCTCTATCAGTAAAAACCGAAAGTACTTAGTTGCCAACCCAATACTTTATCATTGCTAGCAACTCTTTTCCATTACTTTGAAATTTGCATAAGAGTTTCAGTTTGGAGTACTGTCAAACACAAACCAATTAACAGATTAACTGTACAATAATCGTAAAATACTAAATAATAGTAAAAAGATTCTGTGTTAGAACACAGAGTTATTGAGATATCCTCGTGTATTCGTATTAATTAAAACTGTTTGTAGTTTTTAATAGATAGACATATTTCGTGTTTCTTACTTTTTTTTCCATTTTCTTTTTTGTTCCTAACAGAAATAGTTATTAATATTTTTTAATAATAAATAAATAATAAAATTTAAATTTTAACATTTGTAAGATATTGTTATTTATTTTCTTTTAAATAATTATTTGAAACACAATTAACGTTGAATATAAAAATACATGAAATACACATTTCAAAATGTATGTATAAATAAATATCGATATGACATTGAATTTCAATCCAAAAAAAAGCAATATAGCCCCGAACGGGCATTGATGGTGTGCCGCATGCAGATGACATTGGACAAAGCACTAACAGTGACAAGAGTTGGTAACGTCTAACACAATCAATGCTGATAGCCAATGTACAATCTCAAAATGTTATCGACTGGACAAGCGAAACCACTGTCACGACAAAGAGGACCAAGGCGTAGTATGTATAGATATTATGTGTTGTATTGTACGCCTCTATTGTACTGCTCGTGGCCGCTACGTGAAGGCTACTTGGAATTTCAAAATCATTTTCATGAATCTTGTTGTTGTCAACTGTATTACATTATCCAGCTTAAATACGTACCGTATTATTGTTCTTTTATTGGTTGAAAAATTGATGAGGGTATACGTATATTATTTTAGTAAAATTACTGTACCAAATACATATTCCTTTTATACAGGGTCTTGCAATAAGAGAGAGCAATTTTAGTTAAGCGAAAAGTAGGTTTTATTATTAATGGAACGCATCATTCAAATGTTTAACATCATTCCAATTTTTCACATTTTTCAAATAAATTGTGTCGACTGTCAGCAATGACACGTTCAACGTCGGCTTGCAAATAGTGTAATGTTGCTGTTTTTTTTTGGTGTAAACTAACGACTTAACATAGCCCAATACACAAAATTCAGTAAATTGTTTGATTGGTAGTATAGTAAGTGGCACCACCTTCTTGAAATTACATATTGTCCAAGTCAAAGACATCCAATTTGGACCAAGCAAGATATAGTCAACATTGAGTAATATCACAGTGGCGGGGTTAGAAGCACCGTTGTAAAAGAAGGTCCAACGACTCCCTCAGCATGAAATGCACAACAGGCAGTTTAAATGGATGCAATGCTTCTTCATGTGTTATTACTGGCTGATTCTCATACCAGGTATGATTAAGCTCGAACAGAATTCCTGAAGCCAAACGAATGAATCCGCAACGTAGCGAATGATCATTTGGTTTAAGTTCTTATGTATCATCGTCATTTGTGAAAGTTTTACCATTCAAAGAGTTCTGTAAACTTCGAAATAAATGGTAATCAGATGGTGCTAGATCAGGGCTGTATGGGGGATGTGGCATCACTTCCCAGCCAAGCTCCAATAGTTTCCCACGAGTTGCCAAAGATGTGTGAGGCCTTGCATTATCTTGGTGGAAAACTACACCTTTCCGATTTGACAATTCTGGCCGTTTTTCTTTGATTGCTTCATCCAGTTTTATTAATTGTTGATAGTAAACATCAGAATTGATCGTTTGGTTCCTTGGAAGCAGCTCAAAAAACACAACACCTTTGTAATCCCAACAAACTGACAGCATGATCTTTTTTGGATGCAATTCAGCTTTCGATGTGGTTTGAGCCGGTTTATCGTGTTTGCTCCATTTTCGGACTATGTTACGGGACCCATTTTTCATCACCAGTGATGATTCTTTTTAAGAAAGGGTCGGTTTCATTTCATCTAAGGTGCATATCGCAAAAGTTGATTCTTTGTGTTAAATGAATTTCTGTCAATTCGTGAGGTACCCAAATATCAAGCTTCTTAACTAGCCCAAGACATTTTAAATGTTTTTCAATTGTTGTGTGCGATACATGTAGCCTCTCCGCAACCTCTCGAACAGTTATATGACGAACCTCTTCAATTATGACTTTGATTTGGTCATCATCAACTTCAGTAGGCCGACCAGAACGTTGCTCATCTTTGAGGGAAAAATCTCCAGAACGGAATTTTTACCGATTCTGACACGTGCGCTCTGTTAAGCAATTAGCACCATACACTTCACATATCTTTTTGTGAGCCGCAGCAGCTTTCTTTCCTTTACGGAAATAAAATAGTAAAATATGTCGAAAATGTTCGTTTCTGCACTCCATTTAAAATTAACCCACAACTAATAGCTTTAATAAAAATCACGCACTACTTGCTTCTGAAGTTACGTCAATGTGACTAGTATCACGCGACAAACGGTAAAGTACAGCACTAACATACGTTATACGAAAAATAAAGCAACGCTCTCTATCAGTAAAGTACTTAGTTGCCAACCCAATACATGTATTAACTTTTAATGTAAACGATTTTGTGGTATTTACATACAATATTACAAAAAAATAGGAAATTACTCCTGCAGTTATGGTAATTATACTAATTTATTACCACTTTATAACTCTGTTATTTATTTTATTCTTATAGTGCAATTACAGCTAATTTACTGTTTTTTTTTTGTAATACTAATTAATAATTGTTATAATAAAAAAGATACATATCAGCTGGTAGGTGTCTACGTCTGTCCATACATATGAACAAGTAGATTTGTAAAGTGTACTTTTTTTTTTAATTTAATAAAGCTGGGTTTTTGTTGTATAATTTTCAGTATATTCATAAACCAATTTAAACCAAAACCACAAGATTATAGTCCTGCCACCAATATATATCTCTTATTTATCACTTATGTTTTTATGATTTTATAGAAAGGTGTCAACTTACTTGGCATCTCTCTCTATTTCTCTCGTAATATGTTTAGTGAGCTTTTAAATTTATACACTTACATTATTGGTGTTCATTTAGTAACTCTAGTTTACTTTATTTCTCTTTATATCAAGTCTAGAAGGATTTGACAGAAATAAAGTTGAAACGTGACACAATTTCTTTTATTTCTTCCATAATTCTTCTCTCCTTTCCTTGTTAATTAATAAACGTAATTGTGTGTAATGTGTTATATAAGCTAACAAACCTATGTCGGGTGTTCCACAAGGTTCTAATTTGAGACCATTGTTATTTTTATTTATTGGAAAACTTATTCTGTGTAGTTCTTTTGTATGCTGATACTTTAAAAATTCGTACACCCGTTACACACTAGAAATTAGGAAATAACATGATAGTTATAAATATTTTAACGTTTTTTAAACCTGCTATCCCACGTATGTATATCATTTATTAGAAAATTCGTCCAGTCCTAGTGTACGTTGATAATTCTAGAATTCATCAAATAGAATGACATTGGCATTGCAAAAAGGAATACTAGCTGTATGTTTTAGTCAAGGTAATAAATTTAAATTAAAATTAAATATCTCAAATATAGAAATCTTTATTGGATGTTGGGACATAATTTTTAACTTTCAATACACAACAAAAGTTTGATTTATAAACGGATTTTGACACCAGTCTAGTTTTATGGTATACAACTTCGGGGTTGTGTTAAATCAAAGTGTATAAGGACTCTTCATCTTCAATTAGAACAGTAGAAAGATGGGTTGATGAATTTAAACGTGGTCGTACAAGTTTTGAAGGCGATCTACGTGAAGAACGTGCAACAACACCAGAAATCGTAGCAAAAATACAGGATATTGTTTGGATCGTCGACTAACTGAGATAGATTTAGTAGAAGCCCTAGGCATCTCATTAGGCAGTGTGAGCAATATTTTGGCTGGTTTTGGGTTTCAGAAAGCTGTGTGCAAAATGGGTGGCGCATTCGTAAATAATGGAACAAAAACACAATCGAATGCGACTTTTTCAGCAACATTTGAGGCGTTGCAGAAAGAATAAAAACGATTTTGTGTGGCGTTTCATGACTATGGATCAGACTTGGGTCTACCACGATGACCTTCAATCAAAACAACAGGTTGAGGAGTGGTGTGAACCCGGTACTTCGGGTCCGAAGCGAGTTATTGTATAGAAATCGGCCAAGAAGATGTCAGCATCAGTTTTTTGGGATGAAAATGGAATTTGGTTCATGGATTACCTTCAAACTGGTAAAACAATAAACTCAGATTATTATTCTAACCTTTTGAACCAGTTGCATGTGAAAGTTCGTGAGAAAAGACCTGGACAACGCACCTTCTCCCGCTGCTCAAAAAACCATCGCAAAAATCAGTGAATTAAAGTATGAATTGTTGCAACATCCACCCTATTCGCTAGATTTAGCTCCCCTTTGACTTCTGGCTATTCTCACATCTCAAAAAACTCATGCGTGGAAAACGATTTTCATCGAACGAAGAGGGAATAGTAGCCGTGGAAGTGTATTTCGACAGTTTTTTGGATTCTCACTTCAAAGATGGAATTCATAAATTAGATCACTGGAACAAGTCCATTAAAGTTCAGGGAGGTTCTATTAAATAATAAAATGTATTTCAAAAAATAAAATCGTGGTTTTCTTATCGGACGACAGAACTTATTGGTAGAAGTGTACCACAAACTCATATAATCCGCATTAGATTTTCAAATTTAATGCTTTCCATGGCAGTAAACGTTTCTTTCGCTAGGCTACGCATTTTTATCAGATTTACGAAATAAAAATATGTATAAGTAAATGATGTAAAATAAATTGTATATATTTAATAGAAAAAATTACGAAGTCAAGTGCGAAAAATCTATAATATTTTATGCGAATGCTATTATCAAAATTTTACAACCGGTCATGGTACGTTTAGCGTTAATTCGATTAGCAAAAGTCGCCGACAAAATTTAAATACATGTTACATTGCCAAAATTGCTTCACTAATACTGCCCTAAGCTGTGGCAATCATGTCATAGGACACCCGGTATACATATATAAACAAGAACTAAAATAAATTAAAATTAAATTTAGTCAACCTGGTTGAGAAAAGATCTGCACAAATTATACCTGTGACAAACGTTGCCTGGAGTCAAAACGAAATATTTCGGTCTCATTTAAATGCAAATAAAGAAGACATTAAAATTTATTGTATTATGCTGAATATATAAATAATATTGTATTGGCCCGTCGCCATGAATAATTTACATTTTTAATTTACAAAATAGTTCGAATTTTAACGATTAGATATCATCAATGAATTATATAAATTATATACTCAACACTCAATCAGCTTAATTATTGTAAAAGGCGTTTAATATTATATGTGAATACCTTGGTCACAAAAGACGGGACGAAGTGTTTAATACAAAAGTCATTAAAACAGTATTTAATTAAAATATCTCGATGGGTTGTATGGGACAGGGCTTTGTTGTTATTATGTGACCGTGCCGTTGTTCACAGCAGGAGGGCGCAGCTGTTGTCCGCTGGACACAATCATATTCTACACTGGAACCTGAATGCCGACTAAATGATTGTTTTTGACTTGTTTCCAAAGAATTAAAAAAATGATAATATCTCAACATATCATTAGACACACTTTTGGAAGCGATCAATTTTAGATACTGTCTTCACCCGCGTCCAACATATATCTATAGGCACCTTTGTAATAATTCTTCGGAATAAGGGTCCTTGGAATCGATTAAAAACTGTCAAGTATATATTTTTTCATTTCGTGTTTTCTTATTCCATGTGTTATAGTTATAGTAATTACTACCCGTTGCCATAATAGATGACTATGTGATTGGCATTCCTTTTTAATTTTGTTGTTAATTAGGATAATATACTATCTTACAATCAAATTAACATTAATTATTAATAAGTTTAAGTAAGAGAGAAATTTATTAGCATCATTAGCAGCATATTCCTGATACAAGTGTTGGTTCAAAATTCAAACGAGATAAGAAAATAATAGAAACTTTTCAAACCAATTTTCTTTATAAAGGGTTTTCCAATAAGAACTTGACAACTTTTTTTCAAAATAAAATGCAGACCATTTGAGATATTTCAAAAACTTTATTATCGTGTTGAAATACAATCAAAACATTTATGAATGGAACTCGACTTCGTTCATATGGCCACCGCGGACACGTTTGCAGCGGTCGATTCGCTGGACCCAATTTTCGATGACTCGGCCACACAATTCGGCCGAAACGGCTGCTATTTGGCGTTAAATGTTGGCTCTGAGCTCTTCCAACGTTGTCGGCTTGTTGGCATAGACCAATGACTTGACGTAGTCCCAAAGAAAAAAGTCTAGAGGCGTTAAATCGCACGAACGAGGCGGCCAATCGACTGGTCCATTTCTTGAGATAACACGCTCATCAAACTTACTCTTCAATAAATCGATTGTAACGTGTGCTGTGTGGCTTGTGGCACAGTCCTGCTGAAACCACATGTTGTCCAAGTCCATATCTTCCAATTCGGGCCAAAAATAATCGGTAATCATGGTGCGATAACGATTACCATTCACAGTAACGTGACGATCATTATCGTCGACGAAAAAATATGGCCCTATGCCGGCATGCAAACCGCACCAAACAGTTATTTTTTGTGGATGAAGTGGTGTTTCATGAAGCACATGTGGATTTTCAGCCGACCAATAACGCATATTTTGCTTATTGACGAACCCATTGAGCCAAAAATGAGCTTCGTCACTGAAAATGATTTTGCGATGAAATTGATCATCTTGGCGCATCTTTTCCAGAGCCCAATCGGAGAACGTACGTCGCTTCAAATGGTCCATCGGCTTCAATTCTTGAGTCAGCTTGCTCTTGTATGGGTGTAAACCAAGATCCTTACGCAAAATTCGCCATAAAGTGGTCTGGGCGATGCCCAACTCTTGAGAACGCCGTGGAATTGACTGATTTGGATCATTTGCTACGGACGTTTCAACGGCAGCGATATTTTCGACACTTCGACCAACCCGTTGTCTCACTGGCACGGCAACATCACACAACGAATATGTAGACTCAAATTTTTGCACTAAACTTGTTACTGCCTGTCTACTAGGGCGAGAATTACGACCGAAAATCGGAGTTAACGCTCTTAAAGTAGCGGTCACCGACTCCGAATTTCTGTAGTAAATTTTTATAATTTGTAGACATTGTTCGTTCGTGTACTTTACCATGATGAAAATGTTAAGTTTACTGAATAAATTGACAGTGACAGTTCGGTGATTAGTGAAAGGGTGCGTTCACAAATTGAATTAGAAGTTGTCAAGTCCCTATTGGAAAACCCTTTATGTATCTTTCCAGGCTTAAATTTTAATCCCAAATTTTCTGAACAAATACAAAATCTCTTTAATTGTAACCAAAATAATCTACAGCATAGCACGTAGATCTAACACAGGAACATCTCCTTTGTAACCTTCTTCACTTCATTGGTAGATGTAGACTTTTTTCCATACATATTTTCTGTTTCTCTTAAAACATTCAATAGCCAGTAAAATGTCGAAACCCTCAGAGGCACGTAACCAGTTAAATGGAGTCTGATCAAATGAACTATTATTACATAGAAAAAAATGCTCAGAAAACTAGAATGGATCAAAGTCATCTACATATATACATAAAGTTTTGGGTGTGGATACTGAAGAAGAGCTGGATCTGATGTCCATTGAAGTGCAGAAATTGGTAAAGCAGATCCAGGATTCTTTAGAGATCAGAGGAGTCACAATTTTTTACTTTGTATGTTTTTAATGAAGCTAAAAGGGAGGCGGTTTTTCAGTGATGAGGACCCTCTGCGTGCTTGGAACAACAAGTGTGCTTTACTCCCTAGTGAACCTTGGCAGAACTGGTTTAAAGATTGGTTTCGGAGGATGGGGAGGTGTTTTGAGTGTAGAGGAAATTACTTTGGAAAAATTAAATAAACAAAGCTGTATTGCAAAACTTTCCTGGGTAACTTTTGTACATTATAACAAAATACTCATCCACTTTAAAATCCCAAACAGAGGCTTCGTAACTTCTTCCTCTCTGCATCGAAAATTAAATGCATATGAAGTGTTAATTCAGCGGTTATAGCTTCGAAATAAACTGTCTCTTCAAGAAGATCCAGTGTTTCGATGTAAAAATATCAAAACGTATAAAAAAACATTAAAATTTAACAATATTTATCATTTTACGTAAGTAAATATACCCCACAAATAACCTATATACAGATTTCTGCCACTTACTGCATGTTCAGAAGACAAAATGATATACATACACATATACGCGGTACCTAAGTTTAAAGATTTAAGCGTTAACTTTGATGGCACGCTCCCCTTTACGCTTCTATACGTTACAATTATGTTGAAATTTAATCATTTGTGTAGCCGATTATTTCACGCTAATGATCACAGGCCCGCGACCGTATAGGAATGTCCGAACCACTGCCGTCATTAATGTAATGTAAATTGTTGTAAATTGAGGCTAAACAAATATATGATCAAAGTAGATCTCTAAACTGATTGTGTGCGTTTACTTGCACTCAAAATTCATTTGTTTTCTGTCACTTCTTTTTTGTTTTATTTTGCATGACAGCATAGGAAAAATATTTCGAATTCGAAAGACGAAGTTACGGATGAATTAACAAAATCGTATGGGTATATCGATTGTTAACGTGTTCTATCATTCTCCTGCAACAAAATGGAATACTGGAACTTTATATTTAATTTTAAATTAAATCGAAAATCAATCGCGTCGGCTTTAAAACGTAAAGTAATAATTTAAAGGGCCCCACGCTTTGGGCGCCACTAAATTGTATGAGAGTTTTAAAAATGAAATTTCTTTTTTCTTATATCAACTAGACAGCTAGCTTGGAAGTTTTATGAAGTAAATCTATGTGTGTAAGGCTTACATATGTAAAAATTGTTTTTACAATTACTCGTTCGACAAAGTTCCAGGTAGAAAAACATTCTGTACATCTTATATATATGTATATATCGTCGCTATAAATTAGTGAAAGGACAAAATGTTACATTCAATCAATGTCCAATGACAAAACGATCAAGTGGCCCGACGCTGCGGCGGAACGTATTCATTTGTCATTTGTCTCTTGGTTAAATCACGATATTCTCTGAACGTCAAGTTACCTATAATTAGTTTTGTATTATATTCCCTCCAGGCGATGATTTTGAACGCTTTGGAAGTAAAAAAGTTATGATTACGTCATTTATATATACACATACACACACACACACATATATATATATACATATAAACACAGATTGTATATATACGTACATACATATATATGGTATAATTATATTAATGATTACAAAGTTATGTAATTTCGTTAGAGTGTAATCTTTAAATCGGACATTATCACTAAATATTTTTAATTATATTTTTCTCATGATTAAATTTAAGTTTTTTTATCTTTTGAAGAAGTATCATTGGAATCTTGGAAGGTATTAACACATTTTTCTTTATTAACACAATCTTATACACTTGGATATGTGGATGTAATAAATTCTGCTGTTGACGGTAAATTTCTTTCCACTTTCTTGTAGACGATGCTAGTAAACATTCTCCTCAGAAGATTATTCAATAAAGACTTTCATTGCTTAGGATACACTAACTACTTAGTCGCCGGTGTATCCTAGACAACGACAGCATCATCGTTTAGGGTCGTTTTGCAGAAGTTATCCCGGAACTAACGCATACGGCTTTAAACGTAATAGAAAATTGGTGTGGAAAAGAGTACTAAGAGTAAGTAAATGCCCAAAAGAACACACAAAGTAGTTGTTTTCACAAAAAAAAAGAGATTTGTATAAGGATTTCAACTACCAGTACTACAAAACGTGTAAACTTCATTTGCCAGGCAAGTAGGGAAGTGCTTATAGGTACTGTTTGTCCACATACTTACATGGAATTCTCATATGCTAACAACTACCAATACAGCAATCATTTCTTTGAAACAGTATTGACTAATTTGTTGAAAAATAACCAAACCATCAAGATGGTTCTTTGGCTATATATATAAGGGTAAAAAAGGGTCAGCAATCATGTCCAAGTGTCACTCAAGAGATGAGAAGAATTTCTACAGCGTTGGACGTAATATTGAACTTACCAATCTGTATATATTTACATCCAAGAGGAAGCAAGATCAGAGGCTTACAGAGCAATATAAGTCCAATCCTACATAAATCAAGATCAAGGCACTGATCACCATATGTTTATAAAAGGACTTAAGGCGGGCCGTAAGATTTTTAGAACATTAACCACAGTTTGACAAACGAAAATTCTTATATTTTGTATAAAAATGTGAGGTTAATAATACAAGTAGCAATCTTTTCAAGTAACAAATTGAATGATTCACATATGATGTCAACTATGTAGGTTTAAATTTCTTTATTTTTCCTACAGTAAGATGCACCAATAAAATATTACTTTTAAAATACTTCGATGTAAAAAAAAGGAAAACTGTCTACAATATCTAAGATATATTGAAGCCATATTGTAGCCCATATTTGTTGGTTGAAACTTTCATAAAATTACAATAACATACTTATTCATGCACGTAATAAGACATCCCTAAGGTATACATTCATAGGGGTGCAATTTTAAAGTTGGAAGTTCAAAGAGACCGCGTATATCTTATAACATCTATCTTGCCAGTAACTTTGTATCTGCAATACACAGTCGCGTTTAGTTACATGCATATGTGCATCTACCTTTTCAATATATTAATACACGAGTTTCTTTACGTTTCAGTTACCTCGCTATTTCACTTACAAAATTATTGTCTCTTCATACCTTTATACGTGTGTACAGTCGTTCAAGGAAATATTCGCACACGAAAAATGTAATAATGTTTATTTTGTTAAAGTATCGTTGCAATATGCCTCGAATCCAATAAAATTATAAATACAGTAAATTTACGATTCAACTTGTAATGATAGCTTGCGTGTTGTTACGAAGTCCACGTATTGTCACGACCACAAGGCTCAAATCGATCGTCCAAATCGTGTGACTTGACGTGGTTATTGCGTCAAATTATCCATCTCGAGGAGCGCCATCTTAGCACTTAGAACTACTATTTTTCGTTTTTTTTTAGACACCTTGTTTAATGTAATTCACGAGGGGGGAAATAATTCAATCGAACTGGTATGATATATCTAGAATTTAGTCAACGATATATTATTACAGTATTATACTGTATTATTATTGTTATTATTATTTCAACATTACATAACGTAACAATGAAATAAACTTCGTATTTTTTTGTTCTTGTAAGAAATGAAGTACAGATATGCGTGAAAATTAGAACATCAATTTCTTTTACTAATTCTAACCAGGAATTGCGTAATACGAATTCTAAGTGACAGACTTTGATTGACATTTGTCAGCTAGGTTTTTCTTCTTTTATTATTTCACAAGCTCACAATTAATTTTTTTATGAGCTGATTATAATCTGACACCCGTTTTTAAATAATTTTGGCACGATGACTTCAAATATCAATATTTTTTCCATTTTGCCCTTTTGAGGGTCATAAATGCTTAAATTATTGGAAGTGAAAAACATACCAAATACGAGGGTGGTCCCACAAGTACCCGGCCTGACCTAGAGATGGCGGTATTTGTTTGAAAAATATCACTGTATATCACTGTACTTTTTACTAAGAAGTGTAATGTCTAATGTTACTAATAATTTGTCTTGTCTGTATAGTTTACAATCATTATTTTCAACGATACTTTGTGGGACGTATTTGTAATGCGAGGATGGCCCCATAAGTACTCGGCCTGATCTAGAGATGACGGTAGTTGTTTGAAAAATATCACTGTATCAGCAAGTACACAATCTATAAAGCATATGTTTCAAGTTTGAAAACGCCTCGTTGTTTAGTATTTGTCTGGCAGCCATCAATAGTGAACGCTTTCAGTGAATTTGTAAAAATGGAGAAAATTGGTCACCGTTGCGTGATACAATACTTTTATTTGAAAGGCCTCAGCTCATCGATATAAAACTTGAACTGGATTCTACTCTGGGTGAGTCTGCTCCTTCGTTTACAACCGTGAAATACTGGGTAGCAGAGTTTAAGCGAGGCCGTACGCGCTGCCAAGATGAGCATCGCAGTAGTTGACCTAATGAGATGACGACTCCCGAAATGGTGAAAAAAATCCACAAAGCGATACTGGATGATCGTCGGCTGAAAGTGCGCGAGCTAGCAGACCTAGAAGGCATTTCAAAAAGTGCGGCACACTGCATATTATCTGAAAATTTGGACTTGAGAAAGTTGTGTGCAAGATGGGTGCCGCGTTTGCTCACACTCGAGCAAAAACAGTGTCGTGGAGATGTTTCAGTTGAGTGTTTAGCGTAGTTTCACAGCAACAAAGCAGAATTTTTGCGCCGTTTCATAACCACGGAGGAAACATGGGTCCATTACTTAACACCCGAAACAAAAGAACAATCAAAACAATGGACTGAAAAGGGAGAACCGGCTCCAACGAAGGCGAAGACCGTTTCAACTGCAGGCAAGGTCATGGCATCGGTTTTTTGAGATGCGCGTGGAATAATTTTTATTGACTATCTTGAAAAAGGAAAAACTATCAACGGCAAGTATTATGCGAACTTATTGCAACGTTTGAACGAAGAAATCAAGCAAAAACGGCTAAGAAGAAAGTGTTGTTTCATCAAGACAATGCACCAGCTCACAAATCCGTTATTGCAATGGCCAAAATTAATGAATTGCTACCTCATGCACCCTATTCTCGAGATTTAGCCCCCCCGGATTATTTTCTGTTCCCAAACTTGAAAAAATGGCTCAGTGGACAAATATCTCCCAACGATAAAGAAGTGATGTCGGCAGTTAATGGCTATTTTGAGGAGCAAGACAGTTCTTATTATAAAAAGGATATCGAACTTATTGAACATCGCTGGGAAAAGTGTATATAGCTGAAAGGAGATTATATTGTAAAATAAATATATTTCTTTCCAAAATTTTTGTTTCCTTGTTGGGTCGGGTACTTCTGGGACCACCTTTGTACACTCAAGTCGTTAGCATAACATGTATGTAATTAATAACACTGCTCACCAATAATACTACTGTTGGAATATTTATAGGAGTTTCCGAAACAGAGAATACAGTAGAAAGTGTTCCAAGCAGAAATTTGTTTGTGTTAAATGGTTATTTTGTACAAACACTGATCGTTATGCGTAAAAATCAAAATGATTTTCGGGTTTAGAACACCCAAATTACCAAATAATGAGTCTGATTTAGAAGTCAGAAGTTACTAACTTTTACGCTTGGACCTATTGGGTTGGCAACCAAGTACTTTCGGTTTTTACTGATAGAGAGCGTTGCTTTATTTTTTGTATAACGTATGTTAGTGCTGTACTTTATCGTTTGTCGCGTGATACTAGTCACATTGACGTAACTTCAGAAGCAAGTAGTGCGTGATTTTTATTAAAGCTATTAGTTGTGGGTTAATTTTAAATGGAGTGCAGAAACGAACATTTTCGACTTATTTTACTATCTTATTTCCGTAAAGGAAAGAAAGCTGCTGCGGCTCACAAAAAGATATGTGAAGTTTATGGAGCTAATTGCTTAACAAAGCGCACGTGTCAGAATTGGTATAAAAAATTCCGTTCTGGAGATTTTTCCCTCAAAGATGAGCAACGTTCTGGCCGGCCTACTCAAGTTGATGATGACCAAATCAAAGTCATAATTGAAGAGGATCGTCATATAACTGTTCGAGAGGTTGCGGAGAGGCTACATGTATCGCACACAACAATTGAAAAACATTTAAAATGTCTTGGGCTAGTTAAAAAGCTTGATATTTGGGTACCTCACGAATTGAAAGAAATTCATTTAACACAAAGAATCAACTTTTGCGATATGCGCCTTAGACGAAATAAAATCTTAAAAAGAATCATCGCTGGTGATGAAAAATGGGTCCTGTACAGTAGCATAGTTCGAAAACGATCATGGAGCAAACACGATAAACCAGCTCAAACCACATCGAAAGCTGAATTGCATCCAAAAAAGATCATGCTGTCAGTTTGGTGGGATTACAAAGGTGTTGTGTTTTTTGAGCTGCTTCCAAGGAACCAAACGATCAATTCTGATGTTTACTGTCAACAATTAATAGAACTGGATGAAGCAATCAAAGAAAAACGGCCAGAATTGTCAAATCGGAAAGGTGTAGTTTTCCACCAAGATAATGCAAGGCCTCACACATCTTTGGCAACTCGTGGGAAACTATTGGAGCTTGGCTGGGAAGTGATGCCACATCCCCCATACAGCCCTGATCTAGCACCATCTGATTACCATTTATTACGAAGTTTGCAGAATTTTTTGAATGGTAAAACTTTCACAAATGACGATGACCTTCACTCGCACCTGGTTCAGTTTTTGTTGATAAGGACCAGAAATTTTATGAGCGTAGAATCATGCAGCTGAAAGAAAGATGGCAAAAGGTCATTGAGCAAAATGGAAAATATATAATTGATTAAAAACTATTCTTTGTTTAAAAAAAAGTGTTTTATTTTATACTACAAAACCGAAAGTACTTAGTTGCCAACCCAATATAATTTTACTATACTTAATTAAAATAAAATTGTTGTCAAAGATATAATTAATAATTGAATAAAATAAATTAAACACAATAATTTAAAAGGTTTTAATTTAAATATACAGACAACAGCTGGTATTTTTAAAACTGTTGACATATTTAATAAATTACCTATTACGTGCCCCAAGGGCCTTGTAGAAAATTGTCGACAACATTGTATTTTTTCAACTCCATTAACACATCGAAATCTATAATCTCACCCAAAATACGTTTTATTGTCACCTGAGGCGTACGGCGATGCTTTTTGTATTTCCTAGTAGTCATTTAGTTTCCAGACAGATTTTCTAGTTCGACATACGACAAGGGATCCTCATCAAACCGCCACTTTACCAAGACAACAGACAACATAGTTATTGCTGACATTTTGAATTTGAAATTTGTGGCTGAATATCAATAATTATGTTTGTCATTTTTTATAACGAACTTGGATATTATATACGTAACATGCTCAAATAATAATAATAATATTAATAATTGAAAAACAGAAGGATTTGTTCTAGAAATACAATGCGATAAAATCACCACAAAGAACTATGGAAAACACATAATTAAATTTAGAAAATGACAATAGCAGACAGTGCCTTCAATTCTGTTGTTCTTGTTAAGTTATAAGTATGTGTAAAATATTTTACTGCATAATTAACTTTACCTTTCAATTCTTATCTTTTGTTACATGTTCTTTTTTGTGGGGGAGGCTTGCTTTTTCTTTTCCTTTTTGTATTAACATTAAGATTATCCCGTAATTTGCTTACATTTTAGGATAATAAATCATTATCATTAATGCAAAGAAACTACAGAACATATAACAGGATGATGTAAAGTATTTGCTGATAAGGATTGTAATATTGCAGCAAAAATTATGCGCCAAGAACTTACGCTCAAACATCAACTCGTAATAACCAGCACGATATACGAGGGTGGTCCCAGAAGTACCCGACCCAACAAAGAAAACACAAAAATTTTGGAAAGAAATGTGATTTCCTGGGGGGGGGGGGGGGGAGGGGAAAAAATTATGGAAATTGTATTTTGATTTACTGTAGGGACAAATTTGTATATTTCTTTCTTTTCTTTTTGGAAATAAACTATTATTATTATTAAATATATTTATTTTTCAACATAATCTCCTTTCAGCTCTATACACTTTTCCCAGCGATGTTCAATAAGTTCGATACCCTTTTTATAATAAACCCAAAAAGAGCAAGTTTGTCCATCGGATAGAAACTCTAGAAATCCACACACACACAAATATAAAAAAAAGCAGTCATGAAAACAACAATAGTTAGAAAATTCATCAATCAACAGTAGATTTCATAACCTGCAATCGCAGCTATAATATGGATATAAAAAATATCATAAAATTTGTAGTAAATATTGTTGTGATGGATAATGCAACCAGGCAATATCAACCGCGTACAGTCCGAGCCCAAATCCATATATGAGGGTTGAATGAAAAGTTTCCCAGAGTAATTGTAGTAGGTGCAATGTTGAAGGCACATTTACAATATAATCATAACGTATACGATAGCATAGCTGGGTTAAAGGTAGAAATACCATTTAACCTTCAACATATGTTATTTCTGAGTAGAAAATATATTCTAGACTGTTTATAGTATTTTTTAAAAATGCGGGCTCAAAAATGTTAGTTAAAATTTAATTTAGAACTTATACTTCTGTTCTATGATGCCTTTGTGGGAATTTACTCCATTTTCGTGGCCTAGTATTTTTGCGTCATACATAGTCGCCTTGAAGGGCCACCTAGTCTTGAAAAGTGTATTTGTTTATTGCATATATTCGTAATTATGCGCTTTTACGATGCTAAACTGAAAAAATCCTTTTCTCCGTGTGGAACTCGAACCCGCTCTCTCATTCTCTCTAGGAATGCGCTCTGACAGACCATGGATACAGTTAATGCGAGTCTTTCTAATGTGCCATAAATTGCATTATGGAAACAATTATTATATGGAAATTCACGGTAGATTATTAATTGCACGAAATTTAAAAAAAAATCTAATTTTAATCGCTTTGTACATCGTATATGTAACAAATAAAGAGGGATTCTGAAAGCTACTTCTGTTTAAAAAATTGCTACAGTACCAAGAGGGGACTATAAAGAAAGTCAAATAAAATCATGAGTTTTACAATTGCCAACAAAAAATTGTGTTTTATATTTGTCATATTTCAATGTTTGCATACATTTATATATCTTAAAAATAAGACAAATTCTTCGTAGATTTCGCAGTACATTGCTAATAAAACACATACCAGTTAAGCGTATTTCGTAGATAAATGCACCAAGGGTGAAGCAAGGATCACATTAACAAGGAAATGTAAACGTTGCAACTTCACAATAACAATATAATAATTTAAATGTATTACGGGACACGGTGTGTGAAGGAAAGGAAAAAAAATCAAGAAATGACCACCCAGAGAGTCACAAATGAATTTAAAGAACCCCGCATGCTCATTTAAGCATTGTTATGGAGACCATTAGAGTACAATGCGCTCAAATTAAATGTTACAGACCCCAAAACGCTAATATAATAATACAAGGACGGATTATGTTTCACAATTCTAAAGAAAAACTTATATAATGCCTTAATTGACTTAAAATTTTTGTATACATATGATATTAGTGTACACAATGAAAATAACTTAAGACGGTGTCATTAATAAAGATTATAATAATAATAATTTACAAATCCAGAAACGTACTAAAGGTTTTTGAACTCTTAATCGTTTGAATTGCATTCGTATAAGTTCGCTACATGATCTACAAAGTAGTATAGTTCTGGTGAACATACTGCTCCTCAGGGGTCCCTCAAGGTCCTCATCTTAACCCGTTATTATTTATTATATTTATTATTAACGTTACGAATTCTATAACCTCTGACTCTTATCTTTTTAATAAATAACTTGTAGATCAGCTCCTTTTACAGTTTGACTTAATAGTGCTTAAAACGTGTTACATTTTCTTTACATGATTTTCAAGTGCCAATAAGACAAACAACCGCTCGAAGTAATGCAAATATTGCTGCCGTTCAGGCAAGTGTTACTGAAGACCGTAATTTGTCGATTCCAAGACGTTCTCAATAATTGCGACTGTCTCAAACCACAACCTGGCGGATTTTGAGAAAGGATTTGGGTTTGCATCCCTATAAAATTGTTTTCACTCAAGAACTGAAGCCATTGGACAACCGTAAACGTCGTGAATTTGCTGATTTTGCCTTGGAACAACTTGAAAACGATAACGATTTTTTTAAGAAAATCATCTTCTCTGATGAGTCTCACTTTCATCTGGATGGTGTGGTAAATAAACAAAACTGTCGATTCTGGTGCGAAGAAAATCCACAAATTATTTATGAAAAACTATTACATTCACCTAAATTGATAGTTTGGTGTGGTTTTTGGTATGGTGGAATCATCGGTCCGTACTTCTTTCAAAATGAAGGTGGTAACACCGTTACTGTCAATGGAGAGCGGTATAGATTGATGATAACCAACTTTTTATGGCTGACATTGGAAGAAGATGATCTTGACAATATTTGGTTCCAACAAGACGGGGCTACGTGCCACACAGCAAATGCAACAATAGAATTATTGCGAGAAAAGTTTGGAGATTCGATTATTTCAAGAAATTGTGATATTGAATGGCCTCCAAGAAGTTGTGATTTAACACCATTAGACTATTTCTTGTGGGGTTATTTGAAGTCATTGGTCTATCGAAATAAACCAGACTCTCTTCAAGCGTTACAAGTCAATATTGAACGTGCCATTCATGACATACGACCAGATTTAATGGAAAAAGTGCTCGAAAATTGGGTTCATCGAATTCGTTGCTGCAGAAGAAGTCGTGGAGGCCATTTGAATGACGCTTTATTTAGAACTTAATTGTATCGATTGTACTTCACATTAAATAAAAAACTTTTGAATTTTCTTAACAATAAGTGTGTTTTTTTTTTAAAGAAATCATATCACTCTTATTGGAAAACCTTGTATTATATAATTTTAGAATTTTTATAATAATTAGTATTATTACTTCTAAAAATCTTTCTTTTTAATAATAAATTAAATTTCTAACAACAATTTAATTAATTAAATGTACTCTAATTAACAAATTGGGAAAACACCCTTCTAAGATTAACCATAAACTATGGCGAAATGTGAAAAATACAAGAAAGTTTTGCCCGTGATATGAGCTATTTGAAAAATTATCTACAATCTCCACGTTGTCACTGACTGATGCATATAGGGGTGAAATCAAATTGATATACGAGTATGTATGATCCCGTGGGAGGCATTCTGATATTTCTTGGGACATTCGTATGGACTTTTATGATATGACCGTGTATTGATTAATGTGTTATATAAGTTTTTCCTGTATTTATTACAAGGCTATTTCTGTCATTGTATAAAATTATTAATAATTTATAAAATTTATGAAAGAAAAGTTCTACAATTCTGTAATAAATAAGGGGTTAAAATGTAGATAATTACGTTATGGAACGAACGAAATATAGCGATGTTTAAAAGATGTAACTGGGACTTAAATGTTAAATATGGAAAGAAAGTTCAGTGCCTGAACTTACGAAAGATCGAGCAGAAAGGAAAAAAAATTTCACCTCAAGATCTTGAGGAAACCCGCAGCAGGCGAAGAAATATCAATATTTGTAAGAAGAAAACTGAGGAACATAATCTTGTCTTTTACATAGAATAGGCAGGTTCTGGACAGCTAGGATTGTTATGGAAACTTATAGCTTCTCTATATATACAAGGGTTGAGAATGACATGACATTTACAGTATCGTCTGTCTGCGTTCTTACCTGTAGACGTTTATGTTTAAGAAAATTGATTCGCCGACTGAGATATGGTGTGTAATTCGATTCTTGAGTGTAAGAAATTTGGCAGCAGCGGATATTCACTGCCAGATTTGTGAAGTGTACCGTAATAATGCTATGAGTAATAGTAAAGTTCGGAAGTAGGCGAAAATGTTCAAGGACGGGGCGGGTTAATGTGCATGATGAGCCACGAGCAAGCTGATATTCTCTGATTTTTGAAGATTTGGTGAATAATGTGGACAATGAAATTCAAGGCGACAGACAATTCACGGTTTCAAAGTTATCGATTGATTTTCTATAGCATCCGAGGTCAGTTTTGTACATCATTGTTTCGGAGAAACTGAAGTATCGAAAATTGTGTTGTTGGTGGGTTTCAAGACTGCTTTCTGACGATGACGACCAAACAAAACGTTGAGCTGTATTCTATCGTTTTCGACCCGATACGTTCAGCAAGAAGATGAATTTTTGGACCACATCGTTACAAGAGATGAGACTTAAGTGCCTCATATGGCTCCTGAACCCAAGCGACAGTCAATGGAATGATGACACACATCATCAAAAGCGAAACAGACAATTTCAGCGAGAAAGATCACGACAACGCTCTTTTGGGACAGGAAACGGCTTTTGTTAGTTGATTTTATGGTGAGAGGCACAACAATCTATTCTGATGCATATTTTGTGATCTTGAGAAATATCCGGCGTGCCATACAAAACGAGCGGTGCGATCTGCTGTCTTTTGGAGTGATGTTGCTCAATGACAATGAAAGGCCACAAACTCAAGGCCTAATGAGGTCTTTCGGATGGGAAGAGCGGGATTATTCACCTTACAGTCGAGACCTTGCACCCAGTGATTTTCATTTGTTTCGGTGCTTAAAGGTTGTCAACGGTTCAACAACAACGAAGAAGTGAAAACTGCAGTTCTAGATTGGGTTTCTTCACTAGCGACAGATTTCTTTGACGTCGGAAATCAAAAACTTGTTGAACAATATTTAAAAAATATCCCGCGTATATATAAATTAAGTTGCTATTTCAGTAAATTAATTGGTATGGCTAGAGTTAAAATTCATTGGCATTCTGAGTTCAATATATTCACCAATTTTTTTTGTAAAACAATTGACACCATTTTAGGATGTCATCTATTCTTAAAGTTGTTGATAACTTGAAGTAGACCAAACGCTGTCATTTCAAAGTCTGCCTACATTAGACAAAGGCAAAAATAAAACCGGTCATCATGGTTATTTACCCCAAAGTATTATTACAATTTGACAGCAACCACGTCAATAATTTAATTTGCTATTTCAAAAAAGCAAGATATTCTCAAAACTTATTGTATGTTGTATAATAGGATGCAAAAAGACTACAAAATTGCAGATAGAATAATCGAATAGTAACAATTTTCAAGACAGATTACACCAAATAGTTGACAAAAGATGGTCCTTTTTCTCTATAGTTTTGATAAGGTTTCTGCAGAGTATAAAACCATAATCTTGCTTTTGGCAGACCTATGGTAATTCAATAGACAACATAATAATTATTTGTTGGATACTATGTTGGTTCAAGAAGACAATTTTATTACTAAATCCAAGAATAATAACAATACGATTTAATTTTTACTCTTTTTTGAAATAAATATTGATTGATTTACAATTCTTTACCATTATGCGTGACAAAATAATTACTTTTATTATAATGAACGCAAACCACACACTAGTTTTGTGTTGGTAAACGATTTACAAGTCTGCACTAACTTTTAATTGTATCGATTGACATTATTATATTGGGATGACATGAAAGAAAGTAAATATAAACACATAACAGACAGACGTGAAAGAAACAGTACACGAAAATATATAAACAAAACAAATAATTTAATATAATCTACTTTTTATATCTAATATTAATGCTGATGCTTTCGTCCACTAGACGAAGTTTCATGCTGTGTTCTTATAGATTGAAATATAGAGTCAGCGGCAAGCTTTTTAATTGGAAGACATTTTTTATCTTCAAATAATGGTAATAAAAGAAGCGCCCCCTACTGCGTGCCCCACGGTAACATAAAGCATTGAAAAACTATGTAATGTTTACTATTCTTTTGTAATTACATTTGGCATGGTATAGTTTTCTAACTATTAGAGTATCTAAAATTTTTGTTTAAATACTTAATAATTGATGTATATATGTTAAATAAACATTTATACATACATAAATATAGATTTGAATATTTTAGACTTTTTTAAATTGCTTCACTTATAAAATACTTTAAAGGAATCCTATATTATATCAGTAATAATTATAAGTTAAACAACAACATAACAACAAAATTAAATATTTAAAAATTTGAGAAGCGATGTAAGAGCTCTACTATAGGTCTATCTCTAGGACTGTCAGAAACATGAAAATATACTTCTTTCACTATTTTGTTATAGTTTAGATATGAATAGCTATTGGATGTGTGCAACTTTTCAACGTGGGATTAGGTAGATGTTGATGGACAAGCAAGTTACAGGAAAGATCTTGGATTGACAGTCAAAATAGTGGTAGTAAAACTAATGGATACCATGGTACCCATTAATTTTAAAGTAATAGTTGATGTATTGGGTTGGCAACTAAGTACTTTCGGTTTTTACTGATAGAGAGCGCTGCTTTATTTTTTGTATAACGTATGTTAGTGCTGTACTTTACCGTTTGTCGCGTGATACTAGTCACATTGGCGTAACTTCAGAAGCAAGTAGGGCGTGATTTTTATTAAAGCTATTAGTTGTGGGTTAATTTTAAATGGAGTGCAGAAACGAACATTTTCGACATATTTTACTATTTTATTTCCGTAAAGGAAAGAAAGCTGCTGCGGCTCACAAAAAGATATGTGAAATTTATGGTGCTAATTGCTTAACAGAGCCCACGTGTCAGAATTGGTATAAAAAATTCCGTTCTGGAGATTTTTCCCTCAAAGATGAGCAACGTTCTGGTCGGCCTACTGAAGTTGATGATGACCAAATCAAAGTCATAATTGAAGAGGATCGTCATATAACTGTTCGAGAGGTTGCGGAGAGGCTACATGTATCGCACACAACAATTGAAAAACATTTAAAATGTCTTGGGCTAGTTAAGAAGCTTGATATTTGGGTACCTCACGAATTGAAAGAAATTCATTTAACACAAAGAATCAACTTTTGCGATATGCACCTTAGACGAAATGAAACCGACCCTTTCTTAAAAAGAATCATCACTGGTGATGAAAAATGGGTCCTGTACAGTTACATAGTTCGAAAACGATCATGGAGCAAACACGATAAACCAGCTCAAACCACATCGAAAGCTGAATTGCATCCAAAAAATATCATGCTGTCAGTTTGGTGGGATTACAAAGGTGTTGTGTTTTTTGAGCTGCTTCCAAGGAACCAAACGATCAATTCTGATGTTTACTGTCAACAATTAATAAAACTGGATGAAGCAATCAAAGAAAAACGACCAGAATTGCCAAATCGGAAAGGTGTAGTTTTCCACCAAGATAATGTAAGGCCTCACACATCTTTGGCAACTCGTGGGAAACTATTGGAGCTTGGCTGGGAAGTGATGCCACATCCCCCATATAGCCCTGATCTAGCACCATCTGATTACCATTTATTTCGAAGTTTACAGGATTCTTTGGATGGTAAAACTTTCACAAATGACGATGACCTTCACTCGCACCTGGTTCAGTTTTTTGCTGAAAAGGACCAGAAATTTTATGAACGCGGAATCATGCCAACCCAATACTATTGCATACTGGTCTGAATACGTGAATGCCTTGAATTCAAAACTTGGGCAAGCTTTATAAACGATAGACAATATCTTCAAATTATTTGAAGATCTTCTCAAAACTAGTCATAATTTCAGACATTGTAGAGAGGTTTATAAATTGAACTAAAGATTTGGAGGGAAAGATTCTAAAACGCATAAAGAATGCTATCATAAGAGTCTTGATGAAGTAATATATTGAGAAAGAAAAGAATCCCTAAACATCTCAAACCTCAACCATGTCAAGGAAAAACATAAAATAACGAAGAAACCAAAGGCCATAGATTGATGAATGTTACACTCTAATAAAAGGAAAGGAACACTTGGATAAGGGCAAAAACTAAAATTGCGGATGTTATAATTAATCCTTTAATTTCCCAAACTTTGACCATGATAAAGAAAAACATAGATAAAATAACAAAAAAAACCAACGGTCGTAGAATCACAAAAACACTTTAAGACGAGGAAAAAAATTGCAGAACGCGATTCGTTCGAAACGGAAAACATGAAACAAAATAAACATAATTGGGAAAAGCCTCTTGAAGTTAGATTAAGATAAAGCCTTAAAAAATATAGATTATGATAAATATAGAAGAGAAGAAAAAGATAGATACTTGGAAGTGAAGATTTTAGAACGCATAAGCAATGCTTAAATAAGGGGCTTGACGAGGAAGTATGGGGAAGAATGAAGCAATTAAGCTGTATATTAAAAATGAAAATAATCCCTAAATATCTCAAACCTGGACTATGATGAAAAACGTAGAATAAAATAGAAACCAAAGGCCGTAAAATGATAAATTCTACACTCTAAGACAATGAAAGAAATATTGGGATAAGGGCAAGATTGTTGTAGAAAAAGGGCGGAAAATCTCAAATCGTTTGCAGAATTTGTTCCAAAGCCAGACAGGGAAAAGACCGATGGAAGGTACCAAGTGTATTGCGTTAATGGTATACAACAATGTCCAAGTAACATGGAGGACAGACATAGTTTCACAAAATACAAAAAAAAATTAATTTTAGTCAATTTTAAACCGTCTATGGAAGTATAGGAATCAATTAGAAGAAGGTTTTCTGATACACCATCGAGAGATGAAAATACTACGATTTTATATCAAATTTTTAAAACGCCACTTTATTTTTTTATCATTTGTAAGTTGTATAATAGTCGTTTAGAAACATTGCAAAATTTGGTATTTAAAATAGTTCTTTCTAAGTTCTATAAAATCTGCGATTTGTACTTTTGTCACAATTGCTAATTAAGGACAGGCATAATGTTGGTGTTCTAAGATTTTTAACTTTTAAAGAATCTAAGAAATGTTTGCTTAATATAAAGTAGGAAATCATTACTAAAATTCAGATCCTGTTATAATTTTAGTTGCAAAAATAAATATAAATTATTTGACAGTAAATTTATATTTGTATTTACCAGATGGCGCTGTAATTAATTTTGCATAAAAGCGCCTTTTTAAGTCAGTATACATTAGGTAAAAATTGTAACAATATTCTCTTGCTCCTTTGAACAATTGTTTATAAAAAGGACCTGGTTAAATGTAAACATAACCTTATTCCTAACATTCTTACTTGTGTAATGTGTATATCAATGGTTCAAATGAATTAAAAACTTGTTCGTGTACATTCTCTAGAGTATATATGCATACACACACGCACGTACATATATTGAAGTGAAAAGGTTCAAATCTGCTACTGAATTGCAGCGGTTCAACAAAAAGAAATACTGAATTAACAAATGTTAAACTAAAGCAGTCAAACAAAGCACTACTGGGTTGCTTTTGCCAGTCTTTTACTATAAATACAACAGCACAAAAGTTAAAATGATACAATGAATGTTAGTACTTTGAAGCCCCTTTCACTCCCTTTTATAACAAGGGGCTATTGTTTTAACAATTGACGTAAAACAGGTGGGAAGCTTCTGCATATTTACAATTTTTTTTGTCTTTTATGTGATCCTTTTTAAGTATGAACTTGTAAAACGTTGTACAGAATTTTTTGTGTACGTTGAATAAGTATTTACGTTTACCTAAAACAATTTAGAATATAAACGAGTTACCGTTTCAATGGCTTTTGTTTAAGTCAGATTTTCTAGAAAAAAAAATTATTTAAATTTGGAACGAAATTAATTTTCGCGACTTTTACATACAGTCATGTGCACGACAATAGCAGTGGTCTTAAATTTGCTAAAATATCCATTTATACGAGGGAGCGTTTTTATATTCGCGGAATGGGGGACAAGGGGTGGAAATAAAAAAACCAAATTATTTTTCTTTTTCAATATATTCACCTGCAAGACGGATACATTTTTCACATCTTTCAATTAATTTATTTATACCCTCATAAAAAAATGATTTCTCTTTATCTGCAAAATACGCCGAAACTGCCTCCTTGACTTCATCATCGGCAGTAAATTTTTTACCCCGCAGCTCTTTTTTCCTTTTTGGAAACAGGTAATAATCACTCGGGGCCAGGTCTGGGCTGTAGGGTGGGTGATTCACAATTTCGAAGCCCACCTTATGCAGGGCAGCTAACGCAACGCGGCTCTTGTGGACGGGCGCGTTGTCGTGCAAAAGCAGAACACTTTTTGTCAATTTTCCCCGTCTTTTCTCTTTAATGGCTTCTTTTAGTCGCTCTAATATTGAAGCGTAATATTCTCCGGTTATAGCAACACCTTTATCTTTATAATCAATCAACAATATTCCTTCCGAGTCCCAAAATACCGTTGCCATGAGTTTCCCAGCTGATTGTGACACTTAAAATTTCTTGGGAGGTGCTGTGCCCTTTTTATGCCACTGCATGGAGTCTTGTTTGGACTCAGGTTCATAATGATGAACCCAAGTTTCGTCTCCAGTAACAATTCCACTCAATACACTATCCTTGTCTTCATTACAGAGGTCCAAAAATGCACGCGAACACTCTACGCCCTGTTGTTTTTGCGGCGGCGTGAGCATTCTCAGCACCCATCTTGCGCTGACCTTAGACATGCCGAGATGATCGTGTAGGATTTTAAAAATTGTTGTATCGGATACTCCAACCATTTCTGCGAGTTGTTTCTTCTTTAGTCGAGCATTTTCGAGTACAATTTGTTCAACTTTTTGGATAAGTGCTGGCGTGGTCACTTCAATGCTCCTGCCCGGCCTCGGGTCGTCTTCAAGGGATTCCCTTCCTTGTTTAAATAAACTATGCCACTTGTACACCATGGTTTTTCCTGGACAATGCGCCTACTCACCCCTCTACAACCCGCTCATTCCGCGAATATAAAAACGCTCCCTCGTACATTAAATAAAAGAAATTAAAATTTATTGAACTCTTTATTTCAACATGTTATGTTGTTAAATAGGTTTCTTAATACCAAAGAGAAAATAAAACTGTTTTTATTGTAGGACAAATAAAGCAACTGTGCATTAAAATAACAGCCGTTCCAAAATACTAACCAAATGTCATTTTTACTTAGTTAATTGGATTGAAACACTTAATATTTTGTTGCTTGACCTTTATTGTTTATCACCTCTTGACACCTGTAGGGCAACGAGTTCACCAGTTGCCTACTATCTCAACTGACATTGATTGCCATTCAGCTTGGCATGTTCTCCATAGATTGTCAATATTTTGTAGCTTAGGAGCAGATACATTCTTTTTCAATTCCACACATAAATTTTCATTGGTGTTTAAGTCTGGCGATTATGCCGGCCAACCCAAAATGCGAACGTTATTACGTCGGAACCATGTTTTCACTTTACTAGAAACATGGTTCGGATCGTGCATATACAATCAATTTAGTGGCATTTCTTCCTCTGCCTATGGTAGAAGAACAGTTTGTTATATGTTCACATAGACATCAGCATTCATTATGTCTTGTATCTTGTGTACAGGGCTACACCATACCACGAAAAACACCCCCACAGTATGGTGCTTGAGTCTCCGAATTTTATCGTCTTGTTGGTGTACTAGGGTTGAAATGCTATCAATGGTGGTCTTCATACGTGTTGTTGGTATGGACCGGAATTAAATAAAATTATTTTCGATTCATCGGACCACAGTACCTTACGCCACTTTTTTGCATCCCATTGTACGTGTTCATGAGCAAACGACAATTTACTTTACATTTGCCTTTTATTTAATAATGGTACCTTCCTAGACCTTCTTGCGCGCAATTTTCCTTGAATCAATCTTCGTCTAATAGTGGAGGTGCTTATACAAAGGTATAACTCATTTTTGATTGCAGTTGAACTTATGAATGAATATCTTCTATAGGCCTAGTTTTCCTTTTTCCACCACGATTTTCTTTCACATTTTTCCAGTTCTTAGCGTTTGCAATCATTTTCGCAGAACATGAGAGCGTATTTTGTATAACTTGTAGCTTTTGCCTCTATTAAGTAGATCGAGTATAATTGCTCTTTTTTCTGACGAACAATGTTTTGCTCGGTCCATATTACAACAGAAATGGATGATGAGAAAATTGTTGAATTATTCTGCGACAGAACTTTATACGTCTGCGTTTAGCGCCGGCAGCTATGGTATTGCTATTTTACTGCACAGGCAAATAACCGCGCATGACTGGAAAACTCAGTAATTCCCCCTCATATTCGGTTTTTTACCGGAAACCATATATATTCAGGGATTTTAAATAATTTCAATATAGCTGCATCAGAATTGTCCGTTGTAAATGTTATTTATAAGTGTTAATTTAGGACTGCTATTTTCATGCACATGGCTGTATTTAATTGTAATTAAAGTCCGTTCTAAAATTGAGAAATGTTTTGAATTTATACTGCAACAGCTTGCTATTGTACCTTTTAACACATAAATAACACAAAAATTGAAATCAAAGAAAAAATGACGAGAGAAATGAAAAAAGAAGGAGGTCGAAAGAAAATGATTAAAAAAATATAAAAAAGATAACGAAACAAATGTTAATTATGAAGTGATCGATACTTTAAATTTGTAACTAATAGTGAATGTCGTAAGGGCAATATGGAAAACAGCGGGACGTATATGCCACCCTGCGGTTGAAAACTTCTAGGTTTCGCCCCCCCTACCGGCATCTAAAGTCCTTACAAGATTGCCATAGAGCCGCCTAATGTCGGACCACGCATTGTGCCTTATACCTGCTTCAATTTATATTTTAATGTGTTTTGCCCAAAACAAATGGACATCCATTGTCGGCCCCTTTGACTCTTCCCCCTCTAACCGCTAAAATGAATACGCCCAAATATATTTTTCATATATGTTTTAAATATATGCATAATTATTTGTATTATTATTAACATATTGTTTAAAAGACTTTAAAAATGTAACATCGAATATAGTTCTTTCATTAAGAAAGTCTAAAGGTCCATTAATATGCTACATATCTTTAAAATGCGAAACAGGAAGCCAAAAATTTTGACAAAGCACAAACGAACAACTTATGTTTTTAATTTTACTTACGCACACCACTGTGTGTTTGTCTTTTGATGGTTAAAATTTTAGTGCGGATTTATTGCAAATTTTACCGCGGATCTAGGTAAGACACTGTGATTAATTATCTGCTGATGATGGCAACTTAGTTTTCGAAACACGTATACAGAGTACGGTAAAGGGTTCTATTCACTTTTGACTAATTCAATCAACCACAATCTCCATTAAATTGACCTTAGTTAATATCTTTTGACAAAATTGAATTTTCCAATATAAAAACTGAGAAATGAAAATAAATAGCCCCGCAAACCAAGGATGTAAAAAAACTTTTTTGAACTAATTCGCCTTATTCTTGTGGTTTTTTAGTGTACTGAATACAAATATGACAATAGAAAAAGTCATATAGTACCATTTTGTCACATAACATTCAATATTTAAATAAATAAAAATAGGTGTAAATGCAGATAGTAGACATATTGGAAAGTGGTTTGGTTCTTCATCTCTGTTAACAGATACTTGTTGCGTTACTATTAATTTAGCCTCAATTTTCTACCTTTTAGTACAGTGATTGTAAAAACTTTAATAAACCATGATATAGTTTTAAATAAAATAAGATATTTCACTTATAGTTCGTACGTGGTGATTTGCAAGTGTTATATTCAATCAACCATAGTCGCCATTAAATTTACCTTAGCTAATATCTCTTGACAAAATTGAATTTTCTAATACAAAAACTGAGAAATAAAAATGAAGAGCCCTGCTGAAACCCTAACGTACCACCATAATAAATCTAGATAGCATTGTACAACACAAACCAAAGATGAAAAACTTTTTTGAATGAATTTGCCTTATTCTTGTGGTCTTGCTGGCCAAGCCACGCTGCTTGGTGAGCAAAGTAGCTTTAGAAATTTCCATGTCTCTTATATAAATAGGACAGTATGTATCAACATTGAGCCAGAAGAAACTGGCCTGCAAAACAATCTCTAAAGCCTGGTGAGAAGAATATTCTGCGCGAACCGTGTATACTCGGAAAACATCCTGTTATCAACTCTAAATATAAAATTAAGCCTTATTAAACAGTTTGTGAAAGCCTTGCCCAAAGATGGACAATATTTTAAAGGTGTCCTTTGAGCTTGGAAAAATGATATTCGGTTCCAACTTCGAAATGACTTTAACTGAGGGAGATTTGGGTATTATTCAAACAGGTTTTCGCCAAGTTGGACACAAGTAAGGACAAATTTGGATGATTCAGAGTCTTTTGGTTAAAAAATCTGTGGCAATTGTATGATGATGTGACGATTGGATATTCAAAGCAAACATTATGAATACGGCATACCAAATACCCCAAGATGATACCCAGTATTAATTCTCGGAATCAAAGGATGCAATGAATAAATGGACTCAAAAGAGAGAACCGGCTCCAAAGAAGGCGAAGACCATCTGCAGTCAAAACAATGGCATCGGTTTATTGGGATGCGCGTGGAATAATTTTCATTGCCTATCTTGAAAAAAGAAAAACTATCAACGGCGAGTATTATGCGAACTTATTGCAACGTTTGAGCGAAGAAATCAAGCAAAAACGGCTGCATTAGGCTAAGAAGACAGTGTTGTTTCATCAAGACAATGCATCAGCTCACAAATCCGTTATTGCAATGGCCAAAATTAATGAATTAAAGTTTGAACTGCTACCTTATGCACCCTATTCGCCAGATTTAGCCCTCTCGGATTATTTTCTGTTCCCAAACTTGAAAAAATAGCTCAGTGGTCAAAGATTTTCCAACGATGAAGAAACGATGTCGGCAGTTAATGGTTATTTTGAGGAGCAAGACAGTTCTTATTATAAAAAGGGTATTGAACTTATGGAACATCGCTGGGAAAAGTGTACAGAGCTGAAAGGAGATTATGTTGAAAAATAAGTATATTTCTTTCCAAAATTTTTGTGTTTTCTTTGTTGGGTCGGGTACTTCTGGGACCACCCTCGTATGTAGGCCATATTGAAGTAGTGAAAATAATTTTTAAATAGAAGTCTATTAAAGCAGATAGAAAGTTACAAAATAGATGTCGTATTCTGTAATATAGTTAAAGAGAAATGTATATATGTATATATAATAGAGCACGACTCGTTACCATTTGTCGTATCAATAGCTCCCATTAAAACATGTCAGGGAATCTAATTAAAAAAACCGCCAACAATAAAACATCATTTCTAACTATGTACAATAAATATCATTACAGTCATTTTCAAAGATAACATCTTTTACACCTCCTTCAGTAATTAAAACAACGTTGTATAACTTGTTTTCGTCTGATTTTTTAAAGCACCGGCGGCCCTGTGCTGTAATGCTATTGACAGCGTGAAGGCGATAAGTGGCCATATACGTTCAGGAAACACTTGGTTAACTGTAATGAAGAAGAGTGTTCCATTATAGGTGATATTAGTGTTTCAATGTCAGAGTACGACCAACAAAAATATAAATACTGTCCATAAATAAAAAGGTCTCGAGATTGACCATAGTAAGGTGCACCTTGTCACATTTATCTATTACATCATATTACCGAATAAACTGATGCATAAATATGCTTTTAAAATTGCTGTTTTTTCTTTTATTAAAAATATTGACTATAATTGGTTTTGGTCTCGCAGATTTTTTTTTGCATTTATTCAATGTAAATGCGAAATTTTTTGTGACATTAAATAAATATTATCAATAAAATTTAATCATTGAAGGTTGAAATATATCCCCTGGCCACATTAATTTTCGAATTCTGTATACGTATTTCGTCAATTAAGTTGTCATCATCAGCAGATAATTAGAAAGTGTCGCACCTGGTAAACCATGGCGAAAAACACCCGTACGAAAACAAATTCCGTACGATCCGTGCCGTTGAGAACCAAAATGTACAGTGTACCAACAGTGTACATTTTGGTTCCAGAAGAAGAAGATATAAATTTTAAAATACTTACCCACCCTTTTTTTATAATTAATCTTTTTTGGACAAGAATCTATAACATACAGACAAGGTGAATTGCTCCAACTTATCTATTGCTGTCTATTTGGAAAGAAACCAAGAGAGAATAATAATTAGATAACTCAAAGGTCACACGTTTATAAAAAAATTCGTGAATAAATTCGGTAGATATATTGGAGACCTGTAGATTGTGCAATAAGGCTTCTATATCTGGATGCATTTTTACAGATGGCGCCAAATGTCATTGTGCTTTGACATTTATGATGTAGATATATAGAGAATTAATTGTCAACAAGCCATGGAGCGATACACACCTCAAGAACGTGGAATTATTGTTACCGCTTATTTCACAAAGTCGTTTTAACAATTATGCATGCTGAAAAACAATTTTAAGCATTTGACTGTCATGCCTCGTGAAACTAGATAATCCACTGAAATCATGCAAGAAGTAGCAAGCATTAATTTCATTAAGACAAACATCATTTGCAAACAGAAATTTCAAAAAATATCACAAACATCAACAGAACAACAAATGCATACAGATTCAAGATATCAGACGGTTCTTTGTAACGAATTTTGGTAAAAGATTTGAAAATGTTCCCCTACAAAGTGCAAAACGTTCACGAATTGCTGCCTGCTGACCGTCGGACAAGGTTAACTTACTGCCATACTCTGTTAAACTTGGTGCAAGAAGGGGATGATTTCGTATCAAAAATAATAATGAGCGACGAATCCCATTTCCATTTAAGTAGTTATGTTAACAAACAAAATTTGCGTTTCTGGGACACAGAGAATCCACATTAAATGCATGAAGAGTCATTGCATCTCCTCAAAGTAATTGGTTGGTGCGGCATTTGCCGTGAAAAAGTGATTGGCCCTTATTTTTTTGAAGACGCCGATGGCATCACCCTAACCGTAAATGGTGAGCGTTACAGACAGAACAGATGCTAAACCAGTATTTTTTGGCACAAATTGCTGCATTGGGTCTCGATCATTGTTGGTTTCAACAGGACGGAGCAACCGCTTACACAGCTCGGGCAATGATGGAGATTTTGATACACCAATTTCCAGGTCGAGTGATCTCCCGTTTTGGAGATTTGAACTGGCCGTCCAAATCGCACCAGACTTCTTCCTTTGGGCTTTTTAAAATCTCGCGTTTACCACAACAAACCACGAACCTTGCAAGTCTTGAAAGCTGACATTGACGATTGGCGATTTCTTCGCCAATTTTGAGCTAAGTGTTTTGCGAGCAACAATTCAAAATGCCGTAATACGAGCACAATCAATTCGGGTGGTCATTTGAACTAATAATTTTTTCCAATTCGTGTCATCAATTTTACACTTTCAAATAAACTTTTTATGAAAACAAAGCTCTTTTTCCTGCATTTATAACAAAATGGCAGCCAGTTCAAATTACGTCATTACTTTTGCGCCATCCGTCACATTAGCCGAGTTAGTATAGAAGCTGGGACTATTGTATTGGATGGAATAGTCAATTTAGAGGAAGCTAAATGAAGACTACAGTGGGTTGAGTATTCTGCAAGGAAGGGAAATATTATATATAATATATACAAGGTTTTCCAATAAGAGTGATATGATTTCTTTTAAAAAAAAACACAATTATTGTTAAGAAAATTCAAAAGTTTTTATTTAATGTGAAGTACAATCGATACAATTAAGTTCTAAATAAAACGTCATTCAAATGGCCTCCACGACTTCTTCTGCAGGAACTAATTCGATGAACCCAATTTTCGAGCACTTTTTCCACTAAATCTAGTCGTATGTCATGAATGGCACGTTCAATATTGACTTGTAAAGCTTGAAGAGAGTCTGATTTATTTCGATAGACCAATGACTTCAAATAACCCCACAAGAAATAGTCTAATGGTGTTAAATCACAACTTCTTGGAGGCCATTCAATATCACAATTTCTTGAAATAATCGAATCTCCAAACTTTTCTCGCAATAATTCTATTGTTGCATTTGCTGTGTGGCACGTAGCTCCATCTTGTTGGAACCAAATGTCGTCAAGATCAACTTCTTCCAATGTCGGTCATAAAAAGTTGGTTATCATCAATCTATACCGCTCTCCATTGACAGTAACGGTGTTAGCAGCTTCATTTTGAAAGAAGTACGGACCGATGATTCCACGATACCAGAAACCACACCAAACTGTCAATTTAGATGAATGTAATGGTTTTTCATAAATAATTTGTGGAATTTTTTCGCAACAGAATCGACGGTTTTGTTTATTTACCACACCATCCAGATGGAAGTGAGCCTCATCAGAGAAAATGATTTTCTTAAAAAAATCTTTATCGTTTTCAAGTTGTTCCAAGGCAAAATCAGCAAATTCACGACGTTTACGGTGGTCCAATGGCTTCAATTTTTGAGTGAGAACAATTTTATAGGGATGCAAACCCAAATCCTTTCTCAAAATCCGCCAGGTTGTGGTTTGAGACAGTTGCAATTGTTGAGAACGTCTTGGAATCGACAAATTACGGTCTTCAGTAGCACTTGCCTGAACGGCAGCAATATTTGCATTACTTCGAGCGTTTCTTTGTCTTATTGGCACTTGAAAATTATGTAAAGAAAATGTAATCTCAAAATTTTTAACAATTCGACGAATAGCGAGCACACTTGGACGATTATTACGACCATAAAATAGCAAAAGCGCACGAAAAGTTGCAATTGGAGAACGATTATTTTGATAATAAAACTGAATAATTTGTAAATGTTGTTCTTGCGTATATCTCTCCACGATGAAATTGTAAACACTACTGAATACAATGAAAAACAAATGACAGATCATGACATATTACAAATGGCCGAAATGTCACTTCAAAATCATATCATCCCTATTGGAAAACCTTATATAATAAGAAAAATATTAAAAACTGATACGGAGAAGAAAAGACTTGATGGAAGAGAGAAGGTTTAAGAGAATAGTGAAATAGTGACGGAAATAAAATGGCTAACACGGGATTAGAAGATATTACTAAGTAGATTGGTGGTAAAATAAAAAAAAGTTCTATACAACGCTGTAAAGGACATGAGGATATCCCAGAAGAAGTAAATTTTAAAATAATTCATAGACGTCCTTTTTATAATTAATCTTTTTGGGAACATAATAAATATTATTATTATCTATTACGCAATCAATGTAATAATACTCTAAAATGTTTAAACATATTTATAATTGATGCAGAAAACCTAAGCTATAATATTAAGTGGCGATTTATACAAAGTAATTTTATCTGACATTTACTACCTTAGGAGTCGTTACATCTTTACTGGACATGCCACAAATCTTAACATCAATGTCAGAGATCGATATACTAAACAGATAGGTAACCATCTTATTTACTTTACGGTTAATATCTTCTTTATTCAATTCCATAGCATGAATGTGAAACAAGTTAATTAAATACATTTCATCATAAAGTTTCAGCAAGTATAAAACAACTTTTCGGAGCTTCAATTGACGATTCTTTATTGCAACATTGATTTTTGTATTATTTTGTGTAAGTACGTGCCTGCACAGTATTGTACGGGCTTTTATTCAGTAGCCAGAGATGTATAAATCATTTTATTTTTCAATGTTGAATTTATGTACGTTGGAAACCTATGGACAAATCATTATTTACTAGTAAAATAATTTATTTTCATGAGTTTCATAATTTATGATTAGTGGTTTTTAGAACACTTAACTTAAAATACGATGTGACTCCAAATAATCGTTCGAGGCAAACGCTAATAAAAACAGATAAGCTCAGTTTATACAGTAGCAGATAACTTTGTTGTAAAGTCCTTTTAATAACACCGCAAACGAGGTAATTAAATGTCACACAGATCATGATTATTTCTACAAGTACCGGTACCTACAATTCCATTGTTATATATAAATTAGAATTACACTTCCTCAATTTAAATGCATTATCGGAGCTACCCGATGCTTCAAACTGTTTACTTTCATTTTAAATAAAGCAAGCAAGGAAGCAGGCAGACGAGATGCCGAACAAACAGACAAGGGTGCTTAATCTGTCGGTTTAAATAAAATTGACGTTTAGCAAGTGACTTGATAGATATATTTAAGATACAGAGCCCGCGCAATTTCCAACAAAAGGGGGTTGGTAACCATGCGACGTAGTATAAACCATTCTTTACCTTAGCAAACAATGTAATGAGGAGCCAAAGAAATCTAGCTGCTTCCCATGTTACAAAATCCGAGAAGCACAAATTATTGTTATGCAAACATTGGATATACTCTGAACCCACAAAAATTTAAAGTTTAAAGGAATTGTGGATAATTCTCTCTTCAATAATCGCTATAATAATAATGTACAGTTACATTTCCTCGGGAATATTCACATAATAAAACACAGATTTTCATAATAACAACCAATAAGGTTGATATATAACCCCTTTCCACATTAATTTTCGTACTTTGTATACCTATTTCGACAAATAAGTTGTCATAATCAGCAGATAATTAAACAGTGTCACACGTAGAAAACTACGGCAAAAACCCGCGCGAAACAAATTTTTGCGAAAATTCAAACAAAACAGAAAAATCAAAGTGTGGATTTTCGACGTTTTGATGACTCTATTTTATGTATTCGAACCCGCTGATTACGAAAAACGCATCGGGAATGCGCTAGCTCTTTCGGTTCTCGAGATATTCGCGAAAAACTAAATTTGGTGAAGTCGAAAAAATTAAAATTGCGATTTTCGCCATTTCGATGGTCCTATCGTACGTATTTTGATCTCCTGATTCAGAAACAACCCCTACTTGGCATCGTATCTCTTACGGCTCTCGAAAAAAATAAAGTTGCGATTTTCGCCGATTCGATGGTTCTATCTTATGTATTTTGATCTGCTGATTCAGAAAATCGCAAAAAACACTTTTGCAAGTTGCGAAAATCGCGAAAATTTTGGATTTTCGTTCAAATCGGCATGCTATCTCGCGAACCAAGGGCCTCTCGGCGACGGCGCGGACACTGCCGGATGCGTATTGACGTCCGGAATCGACTGCTTCAAACCGGAACCTGCTACGACGTCGCGTTCTCGAGTTATGACCGGAAAACCGAAAATTTTTGCGAAAATTCAAACTGCCACTGCGGCCAAACGGTTCGCTCTACAGCGATGCGCTTGTGCTCATTTTAATCCTTGTGAAGAGTACATTCATTGGTGAAAATTTTGTGGCGATGGGACGAAAAATGTGGAAGCTATGGCCGTTTGACGATTTTTGCGATTTTTTTGAACCTCAAGTGATGAAATTTAAAAAACGGAAAAATCAAAGTGT